>LUCM01001582.1:42180-52940 GCA_008360955.1 Fasciolopsis buskii
CTTTTGCAACTTGTATAAGGGTGTGTTTTGAGAAGCTGAACGAGCTGGAGTAATGCAAATCCAGGTCTCTGACAGTGTGTCGGGGAAGGGATGACTCCTTGATTAATCTCAAAGATTCCTGTGAGAATGTGGTATTTGTTTGCGACTATGCTATTTTTGTGGGCTACACGCCATGAATCAATCAATCAAAAAGCATTTTCACATTATCTACGATAGTTTTGAGTTCACGAGAGGGCAACGCGCATTTAATTTTTATATCGTCTGCAAACAGAAAAGGAATACCATGCCTAATGATGTGAAAATTGTCGTTGATGTATAGCGGAAACAGTAGTGGACCCAGTAGGCTTCCTTCCCATTAGTACTCGAACGAGGATTGGATAGGGTTCCATTCACATTCACTACCAGCATTCGGGACCTGGTAAGATGACAGTGTAGTTAATTGCGTGATTTAAGGGCAGGAAATCGTTCCGAGAGGAGCTTGGCGGGCGGTTTGCGCATTGCATCAGGGGAGTTTCGCTAACAATTTCAGCCCTAAGGCTTATGGCATCCTGAAAGCAATTTACCTGAGGCTGTCAGTGAACTGCGGACGTGCACGAGGCAGCTGCCCTCAAGGTGAGTTGGGGGACTTTTTGAATGACTGATATCTAGGGATGGCAACTGCGTCGTCCGGTGTGTGATCAACGAAGCAAGTCGTGGTGATTGGAAGGATATCGTTATTTGAGGAGAGTGCTAACAGACGAATAGGTTGCATTTTACCCAATATAGAACGAGCAATTAGCAGAAACTGCGACAGTTGAGGAGGATAAATTTTTACCTTCATTCAATTTTATCCGGTTGTAAACTGCCTTGTTTGGGGGTGTGTTGAATGGTTTGAGTGATGGAGTATCATCCCAGGACAGATTGATAGTACATGGGTAAATAGTAGACCAGGTTCATATAAGTCACCGTCGCTACATTCATCCTCAGAGGAAGATGCCGTCATGGGCAACAGTGGCAGTGGCATTTTTTGACTGGCTGTCATGAAGAGTGGGGTAAAATTCGGCGGTGTTGAAATTTATGCGTCTGGTCGTTACGGTCCTTGTGATAGAAAGTTTTGATTAGGGCCATACGATGAATCTACTGGTGAAGGACGGTAGTTATCAAAAAAAGATGGTTGTTATGGGGAAAATGGTTGTTACGTGGAGGTGAAGAAGCCTGTTGGAGGGTTGTTAAGGGCGGAAGCGAGTGATAAAGCTTAAGGACAACGTGTGTGTGGGCAGTGGGAGTTGGGGAATGGCTGGTGAGCCATGGATATCTGTAAGCTAGTGAGGGGCTCGTGCATGGCAGCCGCAGGGGCTGGGTGAGAGAAACTGTTGAAAAAATTGGCTTTGAGCCACTGCAGCTTATAGCCTAATGAATGGAGATGATTGGTCAGCGTGAGCAGTGGGAGCAAGAAACTTATTACTGAATCTCACTAGGAACTTTGCGCACTTGGCGGTGCGGGGTAAACGCCGCTCGCCCGGATGTAAGTCTAAAACGTAAGGCGCAATTGGATCTCAAAGTGGTTATGCTTTCATTATGACGGTCAAGATTCCCGTGGTGCCTGGGCTACATATGCGAAGTCAGCATCAGGGACCAAACGATGCGACGTGACACTAAGCTTCGGTACGAAAAGAAAATAACCCAAAATGCAAACACAAATCCCAAAAGACTGTGTGCGTATATTCAGTCTGAGAACTCCCACGTGAATATGCGGGAACTTTGGCTAGGGCTGATGGTGCTTTGGCTCCTTCGGATAGGGATAGATTCGACACTCTGCTTTTCTCCTTCAACACTGCCCTCCGCCAGGCGTGGACGTTTCCCGGGGTCTTTCGAAGGACCGAGACGGTACCAAAATTAGACGGGTTGTGTACAACCGAAAGCAATGCTCCGCGGAAAATCTAGATAGTAAACTTGCACAAAACGAGAAGGTGGAACGGTATATACCCAACAACTGTCTAACCTTCAAAAACGCCCTAACGGAAGCGCGCAACGTTCCAGGATGGGATACTTTTGGCGGAATTTTGGACCGCTATCACGAAAACGCGCGAAGCGCGATCAACGAAAAGGCTGAATACTGCACAACGTTAAGCCTGACGTTACCACTGTGAGAATGATTAGAGCAGATTATTAGGTATCAAACTTGCTGACATCATGCAAACAACAGATTCGTAAATTCGGCTCTGCACTTATTTGTCAAACAAAGGTCGGTTTTCGGCAAAGTTACTCGCTTAATGAATAGAAACAAGACAGTCGAGATCTGTTACTTGGATTTTAGTAAAGACCTCGAATCAGTGTTCACTTCCTACTTGATCATGAACCACCAGCTTTTGGCACGGCTGGATCAGCCATGCTATGGGAAGGGCAGGTTCACTGTGACCTTGGCGTCTGAGGCCTGATGGGCGCCTAGGAATCCGGAACAGAGGCTGTCACAAACAAGGTACCTCAGTGCTCTGTGCTTGGAAGTCTTCACTTCCTTTAACTTATGACTGACGTTTGCAGGAAATGGGTAACCCATTATTCATCCTAGCAGATGATGTCAGGGTAGCTGCGGAAGATCTATCCCAGTACATGAAAGCAGTTAAACGATGGTCGGCTCCATGAGATTCACCTCCGTATTTTAGTTAGTGTCATTTACCAAACAAATGTACAGCATGTCCGCAGTAGATAGCTGCTTTGTGCGTTACAAACTACGGGGTCAGAGGCAACCATTATGCACCAGTTTTGGCCACGTAGGTGGTTTCAAATTGTTATGGATGGCTAAGGAATAGTCACCGAAAAATTTTCGTCGATCGGTATTTAAGAAATTACGGTCAAAAAAGTAAGTTTAGCGCTTTATCTGATGTATGTTTTGCTTGCACGAAACTTTGCTTGTCAGCAGTTATTTAGCGGCTTCGACACTCACTGTCTAGACCCATGTGAACGACGTTTTTATTTCTGGGCGCTTGCAGTTGCTCTCATTTTGAATCTTTGCAATCGAAAATATGTGGTTCGTTTTAATCCAGTAACTTGGAATTTGTGAATGAATGATGTTTTGAATTTGGGATCCGACCTTGGCCACGTACTTCTCAAAAGTTGCTTAGAGAGGTTGCTGCCAACAAGGTCACAGGAGTATTGACCAGTATCAGTACGGCAATCTTATGTTAACATATAAACGCGTTTATGCCTCCACACAACATTCTGGTGCATTTCTCTCCTCCAGTACTGTGTGCGACCTTCAGAAACGTAATACCGCAGGAAAATAGGGGTTGCCTAATGCAGATCCAACGCCGAGCAAGGAGGTGGTGGCGGCCAGCAAGAAAATTGCTGTCCACAAAGACCCAATGGCCTGAGTCTGTACACGAAGAGACGCAGGCGAAGCAGAGGGAGCTTAATATAAAATTTTATGATTATGAATGACGAAAACACCGGGACAATCAGTATTTTGGAGTTTGTTCCCACTTTTGGCATACGGGTGCGTGGCCTGAAGCAACGAAATAATCACTGAAGTCTAGAAACTAGAGCAAGGTCTTGCAAACCGAGTTGTGCCATTCCGGAAGAGACCACTGTTTGTTATTCGTCAGCACCTGAGGTTCGCTCAACATGGATTTCTGTAGGAGAAATCATCCTCACAAATATCCCGTACTAGTTAGACGAAACAACTCGTAAATTAAACGAAATCATCCGCCGGAGTTGCGGTGTCTCGGCTTTAGAAAGGCGTTTGACCACACAAACTATCTTCTCATGCCATTGAATTTGCAGTCTTTGGGAACATTTAAGTGGCAGCACCTTTTACGCCCGAGTCGGAGAGGCCGGGTCAGATAAAGGAGTAATCACTCGGACCAATGTTCGTGGATCTTTCAGCTTTGACATTACAGACTATTAGCTCTTTGCACGTGGATGACGTAGAAATAGTTGGGTTCCTTCGAAAAGGCACTGTAGGGAAGAATATTGTTTCAGTATGAACCTGAGAAGAAGCACGAGATCTACCGCTTAATACAGGGAAAGCCACTCTTGTTTAAAGGAACCCAGAAAACGTTGGAATTACACACGAGAGTGATTTTTTTACGATTGACGTAACAATGGAAGTAAAGGAACCTGAAGTTCGAGGTACGTCGGCTTTCAAATGGGCCGATCCGTGCGCTCCCGCTGTCAAGTAAACAGTGAGAGCATTTGGACTGACGTCACTGCGTTTTGCCTGAAACCAGAGATTTTTGTTATCTTTCTCACGTTATACCTCAATAAAATACTACGTTCAGGCTAGATCCCAATTCTTCCAAAAATAGGAGAACTGTTTGGGGAAAGTGGAACGATCAAGCACACGCATTGCTGAAGGTCAAAGAGTGAAGAGGTATAAACATATATTCACTGGCTTGGGTGTGTCCTCCCGGGGAGGCCGAAGCCCTCCGGGGGACCTAATTGAAACGCCCGAGGTTATTTATGGTGATAGTAGAATTCGTCCCAAGACCCCTTTCACAAAGAGCTCGATTCCAGAATCAGGGGCACCGGAAGGAGACTGACGAAATGTCGCTCTCGTCTAGCGGCTAGTGAGTACTTCTCCAGGAACAGAGTGGTCAGTTAGTAGAACGTGCTTCCTAAAGGTGCCGCAGAGATACCTTCTAAGAACCACTAAAGTGAAGTTACATTATAAGTAGGATGAGGCAAGTTAATGTTCCGTGCTGAGATAGGTGCGTTACTTTTGACACTATAAGCCACACCAGAACGCCCATGGAGCAATGGTGCTCTCACTGGGGTTTCACATGATGTTCCCTTTCTCTACTATTCCTCCGATTGGAAGTGATGTTGCTGGAATGTCAAAAACAAGGTGAAGATAATGTCCTTAGCGGTGGATGCCAATTTCTTTGTATACCATCGAGAGAACTCTGGGCAATATTTTGTCCACTGGGTCATTTTTGACCTGTGAAAGCTGAAACAAAGTGAGCTTAAGTGAACTCACCTACAAGAACGCAGTAAGACCACACCTGAAATGCTGCACAGGCTTGGCCTCCACTCTTCAAAAAAGGCACCCCCTATTAGAACAGATAAGGGGATTGGCCGCGCGATTCGCGGCCGACTAAAATCTCTTCTAGTTTGGCTGAAGGAGGCACCGAGTTGACTTACTGGAAACATTAAAGATTTTAAGCGACTTGTTGGACCTCCATCAAAACTTACGATTTCAGCAACATGTAAATTTCCCACAAATGCCATGAAAAGAAACTTTTAAAACGCGACCTAGGCGGCTGGTTAGGTTGCAATTCTTTACCAACCGTGTCGAAAATATATAGAACAGACTGCCTGAGGACCTGGCAGCACGCAGACAATGGTTCGGTTTAAGCAGGGTTGGGACCGAAACTATGAACCGCTTTTCCCGAGATAAGACAATATGGGATGAGATGCTGGTGGGATTTTGATAGCATATTCCATCATTCTTTATTTGGACTTCAAACGCCTGAGCAGTGAAAAGATTCTCGCCGTCTCCAAGATATGAAGTGCTCTGCTTTCTGTTTCACTTAGCGAGGCCACCGAACTTGATCCGGAAGAGATGAATGCTCAATCGGAGTGCGTAAAATCGAAATAATTGTGGCCACTCGATTGATCCAAACCAAAACCTGTCAAACTAAAAGTGGACTAAATTGAACTGACCTTCCGTCTCGAAGGTCGTTGTTGCCGCTGAGTTCGAGGCCTCCTCAAATGCCATTTCAGAGGGTTTCTAGGCCGCTGCTGATCGGTATAAGTGGCGGTGCCGCGTGCGGAAAGGTGCGCAAAGAGAACGATGATAGCAATTTGTTTAGACGGAAGTTTGTCGGAAGATTAAAGAAGTTTTGAGTAAAAAATCTAACGGCAAACAAGCGGTTATACTATCCCTCTCGTCATTTTATCGTGATCTAACCGTAGAAGAAAGGCTATTAGCTGAAAGTGGAGATTTTGATTACGACCACCCGAGTAAGTCGTTGTTGTTTTAATGTTAACATCATGCTTGTATTTTTGTCCCATGGATTGTTTTCATGGCAGTGCGGTCATGACATTATTTATCTCTAGGACTCCGAGGAGAAGAACAGTCTACAAATAGTTTGTATGCTGTCCAAACCTGAAACATTGAGCTGGATGCTTGGGACCATGCACCTTATCGACAAAATGAAAATATATTGACTTTGTACCGCATTGCAAAAATTATAAATCCGTTAGAATAAGGCAGAGCAGGGGTTAAAACGTTTTGTCTTCCTTTCACATGAGAAGAATATCTGTAGCAGTTGACTATGCTCCAGTGGTTATTTCTATGCAAGTGTTTTCAGAGATGAACCCGCCTCATCTCGATTATGACATCTTGGCCTCTGACTTGAGGAAACCAACTCTGATTTGGGTTTTCTACTTCTAGTTTTCACTTCGCTTGATGGTGGGCATAAAGACGGCTTTTAAGTTTCAGTTCTGTGCAGCTTGCACCCGTTTCCGGCGTGTTAGATCAATACCCACGAAACTTGAAGTGCTTTCTCGTATGTCATTTGATGCAATTGTGCAAGTAGCATATTGCAACACAGTCTACTCACTAAGAATCAGAAGGACATTGGTAAGGCCTCCCAGCCCATCATCATGGTCGTGGATGGATGTGTGCAGCTCGCAGTCGAACGTTCCCGACTGACCGTGCGTTTCAAACAGAGAAACTCCTTCGGCCGCTTTCTCGTGGGGGGTGTTCCTACCAAAGGGCGGAAGCGAATGGCGGGTCCCTCCACCTCATTGACTACTTTTCGATGATTGTTTTGGGAGTTATGCCTGTACTCTGATTCCAAGCCAACCACAGGTGGCGTGCAAAATACTCGGCTATATGCTCACAGACGGCGGCGAATGGGTGTACTGAGCATCCAAGACGTCTGGCTCCATAGGAAGAGCATATGAATAGAGCAGTCAGTTGGCGGTCCCCAGTGGATTACATGGTCCTCAAATCTTCCTCTTGCCGTATGGATCGGATCGTTCACCCAGAATTATTGGGTAGGGTACTATCCAGCCAACGGAAAAGTCGTAGATGCCGACGGGTGACCGATGAGGCAGATAAGAGAGTGGAATAGAGATGTGTAGCAAACTCACACGCTGTCCCTTTTCGGCTCACCCGGTGACACCGATTGCACACGGTCTGGACACAAATTTGCAGTGTAAGGAACATGTCCCGTATCCATGTAAGGTCTAACTAGGTCAGGTGTAGAAAAGAGCCGCACGACATTGAGCTGTTGCCTATCACCAAAGTGATCAGGGGATCTGGGATTCGAACCTTTGACCCTTTTGCTGACAGACACTTTATCCACTTGTAAACATCAACTCGTTACCCCCCCCCGCTTGTTACCACACCTGACCTAATATTATCCCCCCAATTTTCAGGCTCATAATTGCCGTCGTTCTGTTTATTGAGGGTAATTAGCCATGCGACGTCCACCTTTTACTGCATCCACACGCCATACGTGTGATTAAAATCGATCATTAAGCGTGACCATTTTTGTGAGAATTGTCTTTCATTCCTCTCAATGGCTACCCAAAGGCATTGGAAGATCTTCACATCCTGTCACATAAAATGGCTCCTTAGTCGGAATTTATTTAGTGCGGTATGCTAAATATGGCAAGCAATTCCACTGAGTGAGAAGAAGTGAGACAGTTATATCTAATCACTGTAAATCAAATTCAAACAGGATTGCTCACGCGCGGCTGTCCGGGAGTGTTAGCTACTGCTGAAAAAGAAAAGTGGTTTGTGCAGTTAGGTTGTAGTAATGGTACAACGGGTGTGCTGCCATACTGTCGTTGAAAGCTGTCTTGAACAACTACAGTCTTGATCAAGAAATCCAGGTGGCCTCATGACTGCCTCTGCTTTCTTGCTGGTAATCGTCTGCTCTTTTTCCCGAACAGAAACTTTCCTTTCAGATAATTTCAGAGTGTCACTCTAGTCTAGATGAAATTCCTAAGGAAAAAGCATTTACTGAACTATCAAAGTGACTTTCCAAATGTTACTGAAATGCGCTCAACGAAGTCGTGGGAGAAAGCTTTCGCGTAGCTCGTTTGTTCTCAATATTTACCGAGAATCCAACAAAGTCACTTCGCTTAACTCGATCGTCTCGATGACTATTTATTCGTTTACCTGCGTGTGAATTGCAAATTATATTGATCAGGGGGCCAGGTTGTCGGTTCAGTGGTTGGAGAAATCTAGCTTACGATGGCTCAAACAATGGGACTAGGATTTGTCAAAAGTGTAAGTCCTAGGCACTATAACAATTATCCTTATGGTTGCCATGAAATCTTTCCAAACCGTTTATAGAATTCTTCCGAATCGGTGTAAATCCGTAAGCCTCTACACCATAAGCACCACAAAAACCATAAATATTTTGTCTGCACCGGAAATTTGTGAACAGAAACGACTGTATCCACATTGTCTTTAAGTTTGCGTCCGCTGAGAGTTTCGATCGCTGCTCGTCATTTGCGCACCTAAGTTACCCGTTTGGCGGTGACAGAGGGGCACTGAAGGCCCATTTACTATCCCGGCTGATCGTATCAACAACGGTTATCATTTCTTCCAAGTGTTCTAAACGTAGGTCGTTTCTAAAGAATGCAAACTTCTACAAAACATCAGCTCACTTGATGGCTTCTTTTATTTTCGCAGGATTGAACTCGGATTGACCATGTTGCAATAAGTTACCGAATCAGTCGAACACTACCAATCAGGTTGGTCCACGATTGTGGATTCAAATCACCCCTCGGTCCGCACTCACTTTTGTTTGCACCCAGTCTGTAGTTTCACGAGCACGTAGACCACCCCTTGTGCACATCGGTTTCTAAACGATAGTCGCTGAATCAACGCGATTGTTGACACAGCCAGCTGACCAATTTACATTATGTATAACGAAAAGAAAGACCAAACAGAATAAAGAAGCCCTGCCTCCAGTTGCGCACTCCGCACGATACTCGAGGTTTTTCGAGCCGTAGGCATGACAAAACTATTTTTGTGAGTTGCTAGATGCAAATCTGTCCCTGTGGATGTTGTACTCAATACGATAAGCAAATCCATCAGGCACCAGCCAATCAGAAGCTTGATAAATGTCCACGAATCGTGGTGAGTGGCGGACCGCGGAAAGCTGGGAACAAAAGTGGAGGTCACTCTTCAGTGACAACTTAGAAGTGCTTGGCCACAAAAACTGTACAATCGAAGTGGTCAAACCATTCGAATGGTGGCAAATTCTCTCCCAGAGGCGTCGTCTGAAGCACCAGGGGAAGCACTTTAGGCGTAAAACTGCAGAACAGGGTGTATCTTCCACCATTTTCCAAGGGTGGTAGCATCGGAGTTACCAAAACTTATAATTATTCTGGAAAAAGAAGTATACCCTTAAGTTTTTGTGTGAATTGGTTGTACCTATTCACCGGAAAAATAGGTTTTCCAGTGAAATCATTGGTATTACTTTGTAAAATTCTGCATTCTAATTGCTCACGAAAATTATTCTCCATCTACTGTCTGGTGCTCGCGAATGCCAACAGTTTGCAAATCAGCCCGGTCCCCAACCTCGTGGAGGTTGTATCAATCGCACATCTGCGACAGATTCCGGAACAAAGACTTCGCGGAGTTCATTTCTTGGAACCATCAAAATTGAGCTAATACGCTTTGGTTTTGGTCGTTGCCTCGCAAATTTGACTGATAACGGAAACTCCTAAGACCGTAAATCAGAAAAGAACTCTGGAGAAGCGGAGACATTTTAAATGAAGAGACGCTGCCGACCGCGGCGTAAAGCTATATCGCCCAAGTTTCTTGACCATCGCGTTAAACGATTTGATGAACCTCAACGCGGTTATCTAACGGCCTGCCGTAGGCCTGCGAACTCTTTGTCGGTTTGAAGGTGCTGTTCGACTCATTTTTCGTGCATTCATCTGTTGCTGTATGTCGCTAAGCTGTACCAGTGAGATTCGTTTCCTTATTTCAACCACCAGACGAGGCCGAGTTCATACTTGTGGCGGTCGTTCGCCCGAGTTTGTCCCGAGACGTGGTCATCAGGGTTGCCCCTTTAACTCTTCATCTTCAATTTTGTAACTGGAGTGTCCAAAGTTATAGCCCTTATCTTCATGAGGAAAGCAGCATCCAGATTTACTTGGGCAGGTCATCATGGCTTAGAGTGCGCGACGCTGTGCTACTCCGTGAGGTTGTTTGTGGCGGGTTTCGCACTTTCGGAACCTGAAATGCTGCGGCACGACTTTGTAGCCTTGAAGATGAACCTTGTTTTTTGCCGGGTAGTGTTTGGTGAATTACCTAGTTTTTCTTCATCATCATCGCTCAGCGTTAAACAGCAAGACAAGCCACACTGACCGCTGCATTTCCCCAGAGTTACACGTTTATATAAAAAGAGTGAATATCCAATGGGAACAGGGAGTGGACCTACACAGGCGGGAAGAGATAAGATGCTGCTGCAGCCAACACACGAACACAGCCTAACTGTACAATCGCACGTGCTTTCAATCATTCTGATTCGATAGAAAATGACAGCACGATCGTCACTGTTCACGGTTCACTGCCATATCCTTCAGTGTCTCTAGCCAGCAAGTCGATGAGTCTTTCGGACCCCAACCACGAAGGCGTGAGACATCTACTTTACCTAGCTTCGCTGTACATTTCCTCATCCCACGTTGCCACGTCATCTGTTGGCCTCCACATGGCTTCTTCCATTCCTTAGGAGGAACACAAAATAGGGCACTGTATGGTAGACGAGTGTCCGTCATACGCAACACGTGACCCAACCAGCGTAGTC
>LUCM01001582.1:62208-79326 GCA_008360955.1 Fasciolopsis buskii
CTCGAATCCTGAATTCGTGTTTCACTCACACAGCAGACATCAATCGAAAGTGGGTCAGTCTACTGTCAGAGCCAAACACGCCTGTTGGTCAGCCTGCAATGCCGTGTGCACATTGAAGGAACCGAGATTCAGAAGCTGACGAGGCTTGAGAACATGTGAGCTAACAGACTGAAAACCACCTACTACACTACTTGACAATAAACCGTTGCGAGTATCGGGCGTGTTATCAATAGAGATACTATGGGTAGGCAGAAGGGGCAAACAGATTGGGTTGGAGACAGAAGGGGCAGGTTGAATAAAATTGAGGGATCTATACTATCCGAAACCTTCAACCAAACAGTCTAGTTTAAAAGATGATGAAACGACTTGAAGGTCTTGCAAGTTGTTGGGGGCCGGTGACTGTGTAGATGCAGCTAGACTGCCGGGTTAGGGTCTACGAGACCCCCAAGTTGTGTTTGAAAGCAATAGGTGACATCGACCAGCGCCGTCAGTAACATCCATGCATTGGACATTTTTTCTCTTCTGTATGGTCGTTCAAATTATTTTGTCCTTGATGTTTCATTATTCCTCGTTTTATTCCTCACTTTTGAATGTATGATGTTGTGAGTTAGCAAGGAAAGCCAGGACGCGTTGGTGCAAGATTAACGGTTGGAAAAACAGCCCGAATCATTTCAAAGCCTGAAAACACTTGCCTCCACATGTATTAAACAGTCTATTTATTCAGGTAAATAAGCCGTATCATTTCACTAAAAGGTCGTGCATAGTTGACTCTAAGAAACTGGTGGATTTCTGTCGGGAAAACTTATTTGTAATTCTGAGATCAGCCATATCACATTTAAGCTTGCTGAGATCGACGAAGGTGATAGCCTAAAGGAGTTATGGAGGGTGTTAAAATATCCATTGCCAGCAAAGCCGAATGGAATTGAAAGGATTGGATTCCTACGGGATTTGTCAATGGGTGTGTCCAGGTTAGAAGTACAAGAATGCACAACTCACCAAATTACCACAATCCTTGCCGCGAAGCTGCACGCTCAGCAGAAGGCGACCAAAAGCGATATTGACATGAAATTACAGACCTCATAGAAACTGCAGCCGCTATCGGAGATTTCGGGAAGCTTTTCAGACTCACGCTCATTTTTGGAAAAGGCGCAACCTCCACCTTCCACTTTTTGTGACTGTATTGACTACCTCGTATTGGGATGCGAACAACCGCTTCAGAGGTAGGTTGAACACTACACCCACGTGCTCACTCGGCCTTCCATCCAGTCCATCTGTTTAACATCACCAGGCTACATAGAACAATATGAAATTGATCTTGAGCCTCCCGCCGAATTGAGAATTATGTCAGACGTTCAGGCAAGAAGTCATCCGGTGAGGTTAGCATCCCACCTGAGGTTTTCAAATCTTGTTTGCCAGTTCTACTGAGTATACCAACTAGGCGGTTTTTTCGTATCTGGGACTCCGAAGCTTTTCCAAAAAAAAAACTGGGCAACGTCTCCTCTACTCGATTTACAAAATAAGGGCGGTGAGACTGTGAGAACCACGGAATTATCAGCGTCGTTGAAATATTAGCTAAACTGTCTCCAGCTGTGGTGCTAAACCTCTTTGTTGCTGCTCAGGATGCACAAACATGCTGTACCCAGTGTGGCTTTCGCTAACGAAAAAGTTATGTTGACCAGATGTTCTTACGACGTCGAATTCTGTAACAGTGGTATGAGTTCCAGCAACCCACCATAGCATACTTTATCGATTTCCGTGCAGCATTTGACTCTGGAGCATACTTTGAAGCGATGGAATGCCGGAGAGGTACGTTAGGCTGTTGAAAGCATACTATTCATCAAAACAGATGCACGTCCGCACCTGCGGCGAAGAGTATGTGGAGTTTGCCCCCTAACTCCGATGTTCGTCAACGTTTCCTGTTGTCACCGGTTCTATTCAGCTACGTTATAAACTGGATAATGAGTCGTGCCCTCATTAACTTTCGAGAAATACGACCTGGCCACGATTGTTGGGTCACTAACATTCAGTTAGCCGATGACATTTGTTATTCTGGGAGAGGAGCCTGCAACTGTGAAGTTAGTTCGAGACCGGATTGTATATAAAGCCGTGGCTGGAAATGAATGCACCAAAACAGAGCTCTTCACAACTTTATAAGACCCGTCGCCTTGTGTCCGCATCAATAGCGACACTTTTGAACGAGTGCTTCACTATCCATTCGAACAACCAGACCAGAGATGAAGTCAAGCTTTGCGTAGTCTGCGCCAGGAAAGTGTTGCTGGCACTTCGCAAAGTTTTGTGGTCTCGCAGCGAAGTAAGCCTCCGTAGGAAGCTGCGTATTTATCGAGCTTCTATCCGCCCAGTCTTTACGTGCCCGTGCGAAACCTGGCCACTAAGCAGGTGGAAAGTTTTTATCGTTGACGCTTCCGTTATGTGGCAAAAATGAAGCGATGTGATCACATCTCAAACACCGCTGTGCATCAGCACTGTATGAACGTCGAACGGCTTTCGTCGATTCTCCAGGGATATCGCCTACAGTGGTTCAGCCATTCCATCTCCGCCTACCGGGGATGGAATTAACAAAACAGAGCCTCCTACCGTCACCCCGTTTGGACTGGAAAATCGCCTTGACGGCCAGTTGAAGACATGAATTAACGCTATTAGGACGGACATAGATCGTTTAGGTCTTCAGTCGGTTTTCGGGGTACGCGATTGGCGCAACAACTGGGTTCTGCGGTGTGCAGACCTCTCTGCAGATTGCAACGCATGGACGGCTGGAATCAGAGACATCCAAGAACCCGACTCATCCGCTCGCGGGAGCTAGTCGTATAAAATTAAAGTAAAAGTAAGTAAGTAGGCTCAAACATATCAAGTGCTCCAGATTCTTCCCTGGTTCTAGGGCCTGTCATCGCAGTATAAGAGCCTAGCACCATTGTTTAAGAGCCTTATGCCAGGGCTCAGAGGCTTCGCACGACAGGTTAAAAATCAAACTAGTTATTCGGGAGATGGATATCTTCGACTTATTTAAACAATTCAGTCTTTCTAACCCATAACGGCAGTTTGCTATTGCCTGGATCCTCACCAATTCACACCTGTTGAGACGTGCGGATCTATGCCACTCCAAGTTCCAGGGTCATGGTCTCCGGTTCCCTGTATGCTGTGGGCTTCAGGTGTTTATTCCACAGTGCACATGATACATGGACGTATAAAAAATCGGTGTTTGGGGGTCTTGAATGCTGCCTTCCAGCACCGTTCGTTCAAGAACGAAGTGGTCGAGTAATGGGCGAATCAACAGAAGATAACGAATGAGTCGGAGACCATACTGAAAAAGAAATATTTCAAACCCAGGAAAGTCAGTGACTATCTCTTTGCTGCAGCTCCTGGTATCTCCAACCGTCCAGTGGGGGGAGCTCGTGACCGTGAACCCGAAAGTCAGACTAGCCCTACTCGGGTCAGTCCACCAGTGGATGTTTTCTTATAGTTTTTCTATCATATATTTATTAATACGTGTCCTGGAGAACAGCCTATATCAAGGCGACCTATCCGTGGACATGTTTAACACATCTGAATTAATTTAAGATATTTAACTTTCATGCTCGCTCCACGAACTATTATATGACCTTCAAAACATCATTCTGTTTGCCTCCGTTCATTTTCTTCTGTTTGCCATAATGTGTTGGGTGCTCGTCTGCCACTGCTGGTATCTTGTTGTACGAACGTCTTACCCATCTTATCCTAATTTTTCAGTTTCTCGAGGGGTTATACTCCTATTAGTCGTCATTAATCGGGTGCAACACAAGATTGTGCGTTTCATCAAGGATACCTGTCTAAATTCTATCATATAGTGTCTCACTTGGGACTATGCAGTTGGATTTTTGTTCTCCTCTGTCGTCAACATTTCTTCTAGTTTTACTCTCCCTTAAGGATGCTCCGCCGTTCGTATTCTGCTTCCCCCTCATCGCTAATCTGGAGCACAACCAGCCAAATATTCTGATGTCTGCCTCAAGATTTCAGATTTATACAGTGTCAATGTCTCCATAAGCGCACCGTCATCTCGTGAAATGAGTTGATACCCAGAATTGGTATTAATATCGAAACCACGCGCTCAGACGCTTAGATTCGTTATACTAGACCTGGTATAAACACAACGACCGTGATATTTTCCCAACATGTTCAATTCCAGATGTTTAGGAATTTGATACTGAATGCATCAAAAATGCGCTGGTTCAATCTCACGACAACTGTGATGTTCTCAGCACATTTATTTTACATGCATGGAGCGTGTGCTGTGTAAAGAGCATAATCCACAGCTTCTATAGAGGAAAATCTTGAACAACGAGACAAATTCAAGTTTGCTTATAACCACATAGATTACCAACAACCGGCGTGAAGGTGGCCCGGCGACCGTCTGCCACGCTGGACATTTCAGAGTCTTTTCAGTCATCTCGTCCAGATGTTAAGTGGGCAACAGATATTCGGCAAATACCATCATTTTCCCTATAAAAATGTGGTAAAGTTGTATGATTTTCGTTCTTTCCGCATGCGATAGCGCTGGTTGTTTGTCCTTCCTCCTAAATCGTCTGAGTTTTTCTTTTTCACACACCGCGATATATTCTTTTCGTTGAAAATGTAGACAAAAAAATATGCCGATGTAATCCTGCCTCGGGCTCCAGACAATAGTGTCGGTGTGGATCTGATTACCGAGCACCTTATCCAACTGATCAACGAAATACCAATGTCCTCCAATGCTACCATTCAAAGAGTCCGTAACCAGTCGGAATCCTGTCTGGGATCCATCCGTCCCCACTGATCGAACTTTGCAAGAGACATAGTATAGACAGTTCGGACCCATCATTTCTTCTGTCTCTTACTCGCTGTACGAATTATCATTATAATTGTGATCACCACCCTTCCTGCCACCTGGATCATCTAACAAGCAATCGCATATCCGCGCAAGTTCTTTCATACATGTCGTATTTCTTATACTCATGAAGTTTTGAAGCATCCTGTGTTGTCTTACTCTGCCCACAGCACCTCCGTATCATGTGACTAGTTCTTTATGGTTTTTCTTCCAATTTCAGATACAACAGAGTTACACTTGACTGTGGAATTTTGGTATTTTCCGTTTTCGTTCTGTCTATGAGAACCGGGATTTTAAATTAATGCAGCTGAGGAGGTGATCCTAGTGAATCCGTCGTTTGGCGAGAATTTTCTAAAATAAACTAAGGATAGGATTCTCACTCGTTCATTTTTATATGGAGTGACGGGGGAAGAATAATGGAGAAGAAAAAGGAAGAACATCGAGGAAGAGCCTTCAAATGTAATGCCCGAACCTGGAAAAACATGGGAAGGCAGAACGATCTCCCTTTCCATACGGCGGGTCGTCATTTCAACGTGCATTTGTTTTAACAAACAACATAAGGAAAGTTTGTTTACTGAAACGATAGCTAAGGGGAAAAGTTCTCTCAGAATATTCATTCTCATCCTTGTATTGATATAGACCAACGGTACAACTTAGGCTATCGCTTTCATACTATATGGTTGAAACCTGAGGATGAGGAGAGTGAAATATTCATCTGACCTCACTATTGTTTTTCTAATCTGTCACCCTTAGCTTGATTCTCCCACTAAGTTTGGTCGAGGCTGGGGCGGATAGCCACACAAGCCGCGGAGAAACCGCTTCTGATACGAGAATACGCAAACTTAGTCGATCCTCATCCGTGTTCATCAAACGAAATCTAGATATACCAGCTGCTCGTGGTCACTGGCGTTACCACTCCAACATGAACATCACTCTTGAGGCGTGAAGAAATTGCATACCAGCCTTTAAAGTCACCTATCGGAATCTTCCCTGTAATTAGTAGTTTTATGGAACGATTTAGTGCGTGAAGATAAACAGAATGGTATTCGTTCGTGAGAATATTAGATATCAATCGTTTGTCAGTGGTGATTGTTTTTTTGAATAAACGGAACAGTTTGTTTCCTATCGAATTTAGTATTTCTAGCCAAACTGCTAGTGGATTTCATTATAACTAATTGCCATTCGCGGCAACTTCGCTAGATTCTTTCACAGCATCAAACAGCTTTACCTCCGTTGGAATCTGAGTTGTTATTTGACTACCGGAAAAGCGCCGGACGCACGTCTTGGGGTGACACTAATATGTATTAGAGGGTAAAATGAAGACGATTATTGATAGTAATAACACAAAAGGAATTCCATGCTAGTTTGCTGTAGTTTCACACGAAAGAAACTCTCCCTAATAGGAGCGATTGTTATCTTCTGGTCTGGTCTCAGTTGATTATCTACCCTTTTTTGGGTAACTTCATTTTTGGATTAATCAGTTCGGCTATTTGTCTGTTGATCGGTCTGTCTGTGAGCATTGCGTGGACATTGGTATTTGGCCGTGTCGACTGTCATTTTGTTAGTGACAACTGGGGAATAGAACTGCATAATTTCTCACCAGTTCATACGTGGTAACTGGCCGGGGGATGACGGATTGCCTCGGCTACCAAGGTGACGGGTGGGGAACATGGAATTCGAACCTGTGACCCTTTTGGGGGTGGTAGACGTTTAATCAGCTTGAGCACTACCAGTCTCTACTACTCTCATTCCCTGGGTTCAAACCATAATCATGACTTGTTGGACATACCATTGTTTTGCTAACTTTGGTTGACGGGTTTGGAATGTCTTCGTCAAGTGCATGGGTGAATTTGCCGGGTGTTCTTTGTCGTCATAGGAATTTGAGATGTTTTAACTTTTTCGCCGAAATGGTCTTCCAATCCTCCGGAATAGATGCATCATATAGTCATCATCATCATCACCATCGTTCAGCCTTAAACAGCAAGGTAAGCCTCACTGACCGCTGCCTTTATTCCTTACTCGTAATTTTTTCAGTCTCACTAGTTGGTCAGCGCTGTTTCGAGTATTGGAATGGCGGTCCCGTCCACCCAATGCTAGTTTGACTGATAACGTTCTCAGGTTCTAGTTGGCTAAAGTAGATCCTGTTTTTGAACCTATCTCTGATATCTTGAGAAGTTTAAGTGTTTTACCACCTTGGATCTTTAAAAAGGTCTCTTCACGTTCGGCAGTATTGTACAGTGCTTGTTACCGACTCTTTATAGAGGCAGCAGATAAGAGGTCATGAATGTACAGTGGAGCTACGTTTTCCATAACTCCGAGACATTTTGTAGTCGTCACTGGAGGTGGTCAGGTGGACTAAACACCTGTCACCGAAAGGGTCAGAGGTTCAAATCCCAGACCTACCGGTCACTGATGGTAGGTGGCATCTCGCTGTCGTCCGGCTCGTTGCCACACCTGACCTAGTGTGACCTTAAGTGGTTCTATGACACTCCAATTTTCAGGGTCAACTTTCCGGTACCCCCCAGGGTAATGGCACGTGGAGGCTATTGGACGTTTCGCCTTTATTGCGCTCATCTTTAAGGCGTGTAAAAAGTGGAAAGTGGTGGACAATTGTTGCTAGGGTGTCCATTCGGTAAACTGGAGAAAGGTTGCAATTCTCAACCAAAGCCTTCGGTTCCAAAAGAACCTGTTCGTAAAGCACCGAGGAGTGGCTGAATGGATCCCCATGTCTTTGGATCAGTTATCCCCCCGTTCATTTTTTTTCAAGGTCGAGCCTTCAGCTCAGACCAATACAAAACCTGGAGGATCAGGAGTCTCCTTCGTTTTGTCTTTATCCAATGACTTTCCAGGCATGGCCGAACCTTCGGTTTGTATAAGTCGTTGGGTCTTGGTGGCGCCCAAGTCATCACACCGGGGATGGGTGACAAGATTAAAAGAATTTGTTTGTTACGCGAGCCAGTGGAAATAAGACTCTGATGGCTATGCCAACGAACCGTGAATGGTGACGATCGCGCTGTCACCTTCTGTCTAATCAGAACGATTAAGAAATGATTTTCAACAGTTAGCTGATACGGCATTCTTTTCTTTTCTCCTGCCCACTGTGTATATTTGTTCTCCCCAAAGCAGCGTGTAATTCGACGAGTAAGACAACGGTGGGTGGGGCTCGTCCTACTCACGACGATGATGACGAGTATGCGAATAAACTTGAGTGGTTGTTTAATGGCGCCATGGTACTCCTGACTCGGGAAAATATCAGGCCGCACTGTTTGCGTGAGTTCGCACCCACGCCTCAGCGTTAAGGCGAATGATTCCTGCTTCACAAGCTGAAGTATAACATGTGTATGACATCCTGAGTCCATCCGTTCCATGTAGCATGAGGACGGCTTTCCACTGTCGATTTAGACGAGATTGTACCTGTTGCGAGGGGATGTTTGAGCGCTAATCATCGCGACACTAGATTAGCAATGTTAAAGTTGATGCCTTTATATGTCAGGTCTTTCTGCGAAGTATGGTAAAACTCCGAGTGTAGGTGTATTCCAAAGGATGTTTACATCTACCTAAGCGAACTTCATCTAAGCTTTCAACATTGTCCTGGTTATAAAGTGGTCATTCCTAACCTCCCGTGATAGAGGCTTTCTTATCTCCTACCCTGAATTTTACTGTATTCAACAGTGGCCGTATACTCCTCACCTGGGGGTGATGTCCAGCACTAATTGAACTAGTTAGTCCTTTTTTTCATCTCTCCTTAGGCTCGGACCTCGTATTATTAGGTAGGACGGTATAATCAGCGTGTGATTTTGAGACGACCGATGGTGACAGTGTCAACACGACCGAATCTGTCAACCTTGAAGTCCTTATTGTGACGAGAAACCACGAGGATCGGGCCTTCGTAAGGTTGTTGTGTTGTTTAGGTATACTGATATATACAGGTTCCAAGTTTGTTTGGAACCAATACCTGTTGTTGCCATAGGAGAGTTTGTTCAGGTAAAAGGGTCCAGATATACGTAAGCAGTCGAGCAGCATGTTTGTATACCGAATCGATCATCACGTGACAAACAGTCGTTTGTTATCGATTTGTGCTTATCAATCGTAATCGGTCCATCTTCGTGAACGTGTTCAGTCATTCAGTGAACGACCTCTTTACTGAAAGAGTATTTTGTATCTGCCGGTAGAGGGTTCTTAACGGTCATGTGGCGGCAGGAAATGGGACATCAATCTGAACCGATCGAGATTCAGTTTTGTAACCTCCGCGAAGCTGCTGTGCTTTTCGGGCGGTTGGATGTTGGAATGCTCATCGTGCGCCTGGAATAACTGTTAGCGTCCTAAAACACACTTAGTAATAATAGGCTATGCTTGTTGTTAGTTGCTGGTTTTCTATCAGTTTTCAAAAGCGGAGGAGAAGTGAAAATTAAGAAGAGTCCCTTAAAATGATTGAAACTAAATGCCACTATGCTGAGAAAATTAAAAAAAAAAGACGTATGACTTTGCGACTCACTAGAATTTAGTGATGGTCGTTGGTGAGTGCCACTGAAAGTTCTGGTTCAAATTGAAATAATGGGAAACTTAAACTTTTGATTGTAATTAATGCTGATATAAAATCCCTCATTCCAAACGGATACGATATTTTCCAATTAATATGGAAACGCATGTTGTCCCTGCAAAGCTATCACGTGTAATAGAAAAACAAGTCTTCAAATATTTTTCGTTCGTGTGAGCACATTTCCTTAATGCTGTTTATCTCTTTAAGCCATTCCTACGATAATCTGCTGGTTCATTTAACGCAGTTTGTTTTCAAAGACAAATTCGGAAAACTACCGACTCCAGTATGAGAATAACGGCTGCTTCGGCGAATTTCTGGGGATCTGAATTAAGTAATGCGGCGCACTTGTATCATGTTCATTATGCTGGATTTCAACCCTGCTGGCTCAATCTGTGAACGTTGTTAAATAACTTAACACAAATATATGTCAGTGTCTCGATTGGCCTTTACTACATAATCGCGTAATATATATATATATATATATATATAGCACAAATCTGTGTACTGATTATGTGTCATCCAAAGCATGTCTAAAGACAAAAACAGCGAGGTAGAAAGAGAAACGAAAAAGGAACTGCCTCTCTCTGCACTTCACCTCCGCCTCATTGGCTATCCATCGGGATCAATGTTTTCTAATTGGGCTTGGTAATATCTGGTAGCCCAAACCGAAACAGAGAGGTGACTTAAGGTACTCTTCCCCGAACCTTTGGTCAAGCGATCCAAACTGCAACGCAGCAGGAATATCACGTAACCCATCGGAGGCCGGTGACTGACAGTTCATTTCATAGTTCTTCTTATGGAACTGGACATACTGGATTTACGGGACGTAAGAACACAGCCGCGCCCTCTCCGCCCCGCCCAAGGTTGGTTTAGAATCAAGGTTTAGTCATCTCCCCGGAGGAACGCGACAGGCGTTTGCCTTTGTCCTCGCACTTTTATGAGAATACCTTCGCCACTGTAAGGCAGCACGCAAGATTTCCTCGTGAAAATGCGTTCCTGGACAACAAATCGAATTCGACCCACCTTGTGGTTGCATCCATTTGCACATTTGGTTGTTCCTGCCTTTAATCTCTAGACTAATGGTTATATTGAAGAAAACAACGGCCAATTTGAGTTGCTTACCTGTGGCACACATCATGAAGAATGCCGGACACCGGACGTTCGGAAATTCGCAAGCAGAATAAAGAAATACTTTTTGCTTGCCTCGGTTGTGGTTGCAAAGTAATAACACCCTAACAAGTGGGAAAATGAGGGACTGATCGAACGTGGTACCAAAGCCGATTCGGCAGCCTTACACTAGGCTGTTTATGGAAACAGACATTTGATGCGGGGGAGCACGTGAGTCGGTTGCAAATACTGGAAAAGTTGAATAAACGGAATGGAAATCTGAGAAACAGCAGCAGCCACAACCGCAACGCGAGCCGCTGCCGCTATGGAAGCCCAAGTGGAGTAGGTTTCGGTTTTCTACTGTACGCAATGAGTTTATCTAATTCAGATATTAACAAAAAATGGTCTTAAAGGGCACATTAACATATTTAAGTGTTTTCCCTAATAAATCCTATTTCAGGATTTGACCGATCATTGGAGGTGGATTTGTCGATGCTAGGGGCTGCTCTGTGTGACCCAGTTGTGGGTTCATAATACGAGTTCTTTTGAGATCTGAGAGAGACTGAGTTGGCGGTGTAACCGTTCGATGTGTCGGATGGTAAGCTGTCGTGCGGATCTTCTTTCTACATAGCAAGCTTATAAATGAACAGAATAGATCGGACTGAAGCTGTTGCCCGTGGTCAGTTGGGACGCTGGTGGTACAGCCTTATAGAGCTGATCATTGTCCTGCGAAATGTTAAAACAAATACTCGGCCTTGACAACAGGAAGTAGTCTTGTGCCATCTAGTAAATCGGCCGATACGTGCTGTAATGAACCCAAAATATAGATGTGAACATGATCAAAACGAGGATCAGGCGAAGGCACGTGCCTAGTCATTTTAAATTTTCATGAAATAACTCACCAGGTGATGACAACGCTAAGCTGGCCACTAAGGAACTATGGAAGCACTGTACAGCTGTTCCAGCCCTTTTGGAACTGTCAGCAGTGCATATCCACCGCGCCCAAACTGGGATGCGAACCCGAACAAGGACGAACGATTCTGAGTCGAACGCCTTAGGCATTACGCTACCGAGCAGGCTCTGAACGATTTGTTGAACTTCACCACATGATGTTGCACCTATCCGTCACTGATTTGCACAGTTACTGTCCGCTAGCTCACAGCGATCGATCCCTACTGATAGATCACTTCTCTGCAGGTAGCCTAAGTACGACGAAGGCTTTGGATATGACCTACAGGGCTTGATTGCTTGGTACATGTTAGCAGTAGGAGGTTGAATGTTTTCCTGAAATAATTCACCATGTGATATGATCGCTCAACTCACCATAAAGAAACCATGGGAGCACTCACTGTACATCCGTTTCATCCTTGTTAGGAATCATCAGCAGTGCATATCCACCGCGCCCGAACCCGGACGCGGACCCGGTACGAACGATTTCAATTTGAATGCCTCAGTCAATTCACTACCGTTCAGGATGCCAACGGTTTGCTGAACTTTACCACAAGATGTAGCACCTATCCGTCAATTATTTGTAAGTCCACGGGCCGCTAGCGCACACCAATCGACCCTTACTCATAGATGGCTTTTCTGGATATATCCTAACAAAAAAGAAGGCTTTCGACAGGACCTAGACTGCTCGGTTGGTATTAGCGGTAGAAAATTGTTTTCGTGAGGTAGGTGTCGATTGTTGTGCGCCAGTGGCCCTTGGTCTTGCAAATCAGTAATGAATAAGTGCAACATGATGAACAAACCGTTGATATCCTGCCCGATAGTGAATTGACTGAGGCATTCAACTTGAAATCGTTCGTATCGGGTTCGAGTCCCAGCTTGGGAGCAATGGATATGCACTGCTGACGATTCCCAAAAGGGCTAAAGCAGCTGTACAGTGCTTCCATGGTTTCTTAATGGCGAGTTGAGCGTTGACATCACCTGGCGAGTTATTTCATGGCACTATTTAATCTCCTACTACTCATACTTACATGTTAAATTGTTGGCACTGCAACAGTGTTTAGTCCACATAGAGAAATTTTTACTTATGGACGACCAGAGGTATCACGCAGAGACTAATCGCAAACTGGCTTTCATATCTATTCTAAAGTCCATGTATAATGTGGAACTCATGATGCTTATGAGCAGCGATACTACTTTTCGGGGGCAACTCAGTGTTTGCATCGCAGAGTATTGTACTAGCATTCGTATACAGTGGAGCCTGCTGATACTGCGTCAAGAACAGTTGAGCTGCCTCCATGTAGGACTTTTCCGGATTTGGGTTACAGCCATGAGCGAAAGGTCTAGAACGAGAGACGTTATGCCAGTGATCTGCTCATGTGACTGTGTCTGCAACCCAGTTCGATCCTCCTTGGATGTGACGAAGGCCAGTTGCGAATTGAGAAATGTAATCTAAGTATCTAACTTCCCGTGAAGAGTAACGGTCGAACGCAGTGTGTGGTGCATAAGTTAGAGGCTTGTAGTTAATGAAAAGGACAAAATACCGACTCTGGACTGGATGACAAAAGTCTTCAATGACTATATATTGCCAGCAGCTCCCGATCAAATAAACTATATTTGGTTTCTGTGGCAGTATGCGCCGAGAATGAAGAAACCATAGTGGTCGGAAAACTCCAGGGTTGATTGTCGCAAAATCCAAGGCAAATACTGTTACGCTAAGTGTGGTGGACGAGTCCGGGTGCATAAGAACCGTGACCTGAGTTAATGCTGGTATGATCTCGTACGTCATCTGTGAGCGTTAATTTACGTAGATTACCACAAAGTCAGCTGGTTCAACTGCCTGGGGTATGGGGGTAACGATGACAATCCACCAACCCCAAAAGTACTTTAAGTCCGTGGATGCGATACTTTCCGAGTTAATTATTGTTAATTAAATGTAAGCAACGATTCACTCTGGCCCTCAAGAATCTGTTCTCTTTCCCTGTTGATCCCAGAATTTTCGATAACTCCGCTGCTGACAATGTCGCCTCCATCCTTGAATAAATCTGGGGACAGCCCATCTGGTGTTGTCGAATTATTCATTTCCAAAAACCCCATCTCCCTGGTCACATCCATTTCTGATGGAGAACTGGTATTTACCTGCATTGCTTCAGTCGCACACATAAGAGGAACGCCCACAGTAGGCCAACTAAACTACCTCTTAAAATCCTTTGCCCAAAGGTGCAGCCGACGCTTCTGAGAACAAATCGGCAGGCTGTCGGATTCTTTGGTCATCACACTTGAACTTGGCTTCCGTGGACTAGCACTTTTAACCATTTGATGAAGATTGTGACTATTCCCGTTAGTCTCATTTTTCCATTTCCCTGCAATTTCTTGTTCACTACTGCTTGAGCTTAGACTCAGACTCCCAGTCGTTTAACGTCTCAGATAATTCTGCGTCTCATTGTTTGTGGCCTGTGAGGGGATGGATTTGTGAGTAGCCAACAGAACAACCGAAGTCAAGGTTATCCATCTTTTCTGAATTTCGTGTGATCTGGAATCCTACGTGTCAGTTGTCGCTGAATGGCGGGCTCCATTGACATATTCCCAGTGTTCGTTCGGATCCTGGGCGTTTCCAGGCGATGAGGATGACTGAAATTCACGTAAGTGATTATCGCCGAGACGTAGCTATGCAGGACACGTGATTTTTATTTTGGCGTTATCACAGATTGGGACCAAGCAAACGCATCATCTGAATCTGTAGGTTTGTCCTAGGATGACCAACTCTACTTGATTCGTGCCATCGGTAACCGGTGACAATGTGATCACTGAGTTCAACGCTTTGAAGACAAAAGAAGACGCCAGCTGAGCCGATGCCGCTTTTGCGAGGGAAGTCGGTGTAGTTCAGAAACAGTATAAGGTGGGACCAACCTTGGGCGATGCACTCACCTTTGGAAGTGAGATCGCCGAGGACAGAAAATGTCCCTCCGATGTGTCATTCTGTCTCCGCTTAGCAGACAATTTAGTCGTTAAAATCCCCAACAAAGTCCGCAATATTCGTCGAACACACATTTCATAGCAATCGGTAGAATTTATCTTTGACTTCAGAATAGCTGGGATCAATGAGCGCATAAACCAACGTGACGAACAGACAGCGAGACTTCAGTCGACTGCCATTGACATGTACAAAACCGTTCAACCGAACAGTACATAATGGACTGTTTACCAGGATTCAGTCAAACAGTGGACGTTCGGCTCTCTTCGTCAAAGCGGTTCCAACACCAGCCTGACTGTGACCGCTGGAAACAGGATCATCGGGCGCGCGAATAGTAAAGCGGGGACGAGGTTGTGTCTGAGCTACGAAGAATGACTTTTGGCCGCTCAAACAGAAAGCCAACGATAACTCGCTGTAATTATTGGCTTAGTTCTATATGTTTAGCACTAATTTACAACCAGCCACATATACAAGCAAGCTCTACAGTAGTTTCCTGTCTCCCTTCAATCCAATCATTCCCGTGTATTTTTAGTCCTAATCACTCTCAAGGCTGAATTGGCGATCAAACCCACTGAACCGCAGCACTCGAGTACAGTACGAATGTAAATCAGGAGCGTGCCGTGGTGACCCAGGCCGTTAAGCATACAGTGTGTTTGCATGTGTTTATTGCGCAGAACAAAACCGGCAGTGGTCAAGGGACTAAGGTCATGGTTTTCAGACGTAAAGGTCAGCTTTCCCACTTGGCAGCTCCGTTGGCGGCGGACCCCTTTCTGAAAACGACGTACACTGTCGTTCCATTAACAGAAAGGATTAAAAGATAAAAAGGACGCTTTGTACAAAAAGGTGATATGGGTGAGTGTACAAGTGCCACAGACAATAGAAGTGGACCTCGCGTACGCTTTTCGGAGACAACATACACCCAGACTTATGCCGAAGTCTTGTCTCGCTAACCAACAACGAGAATGCACCCATTTCATAAGGAATATCTATCTGCTCACGACTCCGGGTATCGAGTACCGTCCTCATCATTGGTTTGGGTTCGACGAAAGTGGTTCTGACCAGCTGCATGAAAATTTGGGTGTAGAACTCGGTTTAGTTGGAATATTACCATTCCGGATGAGTTCACCAGATTGCAACTTTTTCACTGTCAATTTTATACCACATGCTTCTTCGAGTGTTCACAGGTTCTTAACGTTGCTATTGAGCTTGATTCAGGAGCTACAAGTCGTATGAGTATAATCTTTGATGGTCGGTTCGTTTTCGTGCAGCACCATGGTATGAATTAGACATTGACTTCTGCGTATGCTGTGTGACCGGTTGAAAGTAAGCCTGTGCAACTGTACTGATAAAAACTGCCCACATGATTAAAGCTGGTCAGAATGGCGAAGTCACCGGTGGGTCTAGAAGAATTTTCAAGTTTCCAGAATTCAAACCCAATGCGATGATAATTTCAATACGATTAAAAACAGCCTTATCAAAAAGTCATTAACTTTCAAGTAGGTGATAGGAAGTTACTTGACTCCGAAAAGAAAGTACGATCAAAGTGACCAGTTCGCTGTTCTAATGTTAATCAATTCATCTTTAGCTTGAAAGAAGGCCTCTATGGATACATAGGGAAAATGTTCACCATCTGATGCGATGTGATGGTGCTTCGCTCTCAAACTGAAACAAACCAACTGAGGTATGGTAGGCTTAAGAACCGTTTGAATCGCGCCAGCCAAGTAGGATCGGTGAACCCATTAGATGTCCGATAACGTGCAAATTGATATGACAAGGTAGTTGATGCATTTCTTAAGACGCAACCGGACCGGTAAGTCCAAACGGGTTGGACCATCAAAGGAAATATGGCGACTAGGTTATTCCGTACCATTCTCTAAGTAGCTGTGTTCGAGAAAGGATACTCTCACGTCTCGGGGCAGTCTCAAGAGACCAACTGATTGGAGCGGGCTCGCCGAAACAACTTACCGTGTTGAGTTGAAAGTGTTGCCTAACAAAGTTTAATTTCATGGACATCCATTTTGATGTATTCCTATGCATCATCTGTCATACGAGATCATTAAATAGAATATGTGAACTTGAGAAACATACAGTAGAATTTATCGGTTCAGGATCGAAATGAGCGATTTTGGATATTTGAAACCAATAATAATAAACTGATAATAATTCGCAATGGAACGCTAACATTCATGTCCACGAAAATCCAGCTGTTAACTTGAACGTGGCATATGCATCCCAGAATCTCCGCTTAGCTGGTGGCGCCGAGTTTCTCAATGGTTCTCGACAAGAACGAGACCCCAGGTACATATTAGCCAGGTGATAGCCTTTATTCTTAGTAGTGCTAATTAACCTTTGATTTTATGGGTCCAAGCGAAATATAGTGTTCAGTTAATGATTTTGAATCATTCATTAGAAGAAGTTATTGCATCATTATCTTGGACACCATGCAGCAATTTAATTTTGTTTTCATGAAATAATTCACCATGTGATATGATCGCTCAACTCACCATAAAGAAACCATGGAAGCACTCACTGTACAGCCGTTTCATCCTTGTTAGTAATCATCAACAGTGCATATCCACCGCGCCCGAAATGGTACGCGAACCCGGCAGGCTCTGAACAGTTTGTTGAACTTCACCACATGATGTTGCACCTATCCGTCACTGATTTGCACAGTTACTGTCCGCTAGCTCA
>LUCM01001582.1:88345-105276 GCA_008360955.1 Fasciolopsis buskii
AGCTTGTTTCAGCGTATGAAACTTAGTAGACTACGCTGGTTGGGTCACGTGTTGCGTATGACGAACACTCGTCTACCATAACATACCGTGCCCTATTTTGTGTTCCTCCTAAGGAATGGAAGAAGCCATGTGGAGGCCAACAGATGACGTGGCAACGTGGGATGAGAAAATGTACAGCGAAGTTAGGTAAAGTAGGTGTCTCGCGCCTTCGTTTTTTTGGGTCCGAAAGGCCCGTTAATTAGGGGACTGGAGACATCGTAGTATATAGCACTGAACCGTAAACAGTGTCGATCGGGTTGTCATTTTCTGTCGAATGAGAATGATTGAAAGTATTCGTTCGCACAGTTAGACTGTGTTCTGTATGTTGTCTACTGCAGCATTCTTATATTTTCCCGCCTTTTTTAAGTCAACTCCTTGGTCGGCTTTTATATTTACCGTTATTGTAGAAACATGTAACCTTGGGGAAAAGACAGCGGTCAATGAGGCTTACCTTGCTGTTTAACGCTGAACGATGATGATGATGATGGTGTATCTACTCGTTTAGGTGTCATCACTATCACATCCTTGTCACCGTCTATCGAAGCACATCAGGTCGGTTCACCAACAAGTATTTGCCCAATGTTGACTTGGTCTTGTGACGGTCATCCTTTTCCACCACGGTTGCTGATAGTGAATTTCGCACCTTAGCCATTCCTCTGAAGAGGCGTAAGTCCAGCGGTACTCCAACTTATTACAGCTTCTTAAGGATAAACGCATGTTCCGTGGTTCTACCACCGTTAGAGAGTAGGAATTTAGCCTGCGGCTTCAGTCTCATTTTTCGCCAGAGTATACCGTGAACTTACATGGGGTCCCCAAGAACATGGAGGTAGGCTTTCGGAAGCAATCTGGTGAGTTGTAACCGGTCTTTATAGGCTAACCCCCGTAGCTCTACAACTAGGCGAGTGAGGGCTCACTGCGTTCTCTCCAGTTTTTTTGAAATCTGCAGCAATGCATGGGGAATCGGCAGCTCTTCCAATCTCCAGTCATGGGTGCATGTGGTGGTAAACAGCAGCTGGAAGGTGTCTTAAAAAAGCCAGTTAAACGAACGGCAAATATCCCAAGAGGAGACAAAGAAACTGTTGGTATGGAAGTGTCATCGACAAATTATTAACCGTTAACCCCAGATCACGTTCATCATCGGTTAATCAAGTCAAGAAAACCTAAATGGGAAAACTATATGAATCCACCAGCGTATGATCGCATTTCAGATTATTTGACGGCAACTGCCATGTCCCCGACTAGCGAGCAGGAATGTCCAGGCCCTCATTCAGCTGTCTCTAATCGTCAGACGCTCTGATTGCTCGTCAAGTTTTCGAATCACCTCCACAGGTTGAGCATGAGGACTTCAACAACTGTGATACGTCATTTATAAGCACCAAGGATAACAGTAGCCTTGGTCACCGTGATTTTTTCAGGAAGCGGAACTTCCAGGATCTTTGGCACTCCAGCCTGCATTGGCAGTGATGCAGAGGCGCGGCATCGCACAACCTGTTTATCAAGTCACACGGTCCAAATAGGCATAGCAAAGAAACAGTTGCTTTGCCAGACTATTGACCATATTCTGGTGCGAATTCGAAATAAGATGAACAGCCAATTCACGAAACCCAAGTTAATGAGATTCTCAGCCGCACTAATCCTGGCTGATCAACCGAAAGCTTCAGTAATGGAAGCCCAAAAAGGGTCATCCACAACACCATCAATACTGAACTGTTCAGCTACGCTTAGATACTAGCAATAACCAGTCATATATTCAGATGTTTTAAACCAATATGAATGAATTCCTAGTTTTATCTTGTTAGTTAGTCAATCATCTCTTGTTTACTCTTCATCGTGTTGTACGACTGACTACCCAACTTAACCTCGAAGCAGGTTTTCATGGTTCTTCTATTAATTATACGAATAAATACACTGACTCCAGAATGATTGTGCCCAAATGGAGCTAAATGGCTCCCAACGCATTCTGCAAACCTGTGTTCCTGACCTTTTTTTAACTCAATTGAAAAGCATGAGAGAACGAAATATTAAAAGAAGAAAATGAGGTCGGAAAGTATTTGTAATTGTGAACATAAAGCTCAGCTATTTGTCAAAATAGACAAAATTTTTTCATCCTTTGCAAATCTTCTTCATCTTAAGGCCAACAACAGTCAAATTAAGGCTGTTCCAACGAATAAGTTGTGAGCTGCCATATTAGATTTAATTTTGTAAGTTTTGGTACTGGCTGATACGTTTGCTGACCTTCGGATCACGCTTGTTTTCCTTTTGTATTGTCAACTCAGATTGTGATGTGCGTGAACCTCATCGAACAACACTGTCCCACCGTAAGCAAATTACACTGCTCACAAAGGAGTAAGGCTGAAAAGCGTGGGGATAAACGCATTCGGGCTAACTTATCCTTTCCCTCTGCATGCTCATTTCTTACATGTAAGCATGACGTATTGCACATGGTGATCCGATATTCTGGCAGCAACCAATTGATCCTAGTGAACATTATCTGGTCTGGGTTCACGTTCATCCTTTGCTTTTGGCTTCAAGCCAACAAATGGAAGTATTTTTGCGTTGAAACTACGGGTGCTTTTTACAATCGCTTGATTTCTGAGCATGCTACGCAGGGAAAACAACAGTGGGAAAGCGAAACTTATGAAGAGGTTCGAATGTGATTGAGCAGATCAGTTGTATCCGAACAGTAACTGGCGACAGCTAAACATTGTCAGGTCGGTTGGATACTCGTCCCTAAATTGCTTTTAGAAAACGGGAACGGTCAGATTATGATTTAAAAAGTTAAAACTCGTTTCGAATGGCTGTGCCTAAAACCGACATTCTTCATAACCGCCTAATTTTGGTTAAGATGCCTACAAACACAGCAACTTAATGGAAATGAAAAAAATGTGTACGAAAAAGGAGAATCCCTCGTTCCTTTTCCAAATCCTGGACCAATTTAATACCAAAGTACTGCTATTTTATCACACATTCACGTCGCAGATGTACCTTAATTTATGATGACAACCAATCCGTTCCCACCGGGCTGATGTCGAACCCCATTTAGCCCGTTTATTTCATCAATTCACGCCTGACATATATGGCGAGTGACATTCTTACAGACAAACCAAAAAACGGACAGCCCGACGAACTTTCAAACACACAAGTAGTCGAGCTGACGCATCTGGTGTTTAATGGACTCAGAAAGTGGACACGAGCTTGAAAAAAGGAAAAAACTAATCGATGACTTTGGGCCATACAAAATTTTTCCATCTCCCTTCTATTGTACTTTCACTGATAATCAGTGAATCCGTTTCGCTTTCGGTTTAGTTCAGGCACACGTTCGACGACAGGACAAAAGAGAGTCGGGGCTCATATTGATTGACGTCTGACCAGTCAAGTTTTTCAGCAGCTAAGGCCACCGATTAAAAATACCGCCGTTGTTTTCTTTGGAGGCGAATCCAACATTAACGGTCAATCAATAGACCATTTTCTTCAATTTACTGTAGTTTGCATAAGTGAAGGAATGTTATCTGTCTGTGTTCCTTTCTCTTGTTCTGTGTGTGCACCTATTCTCTGGTACAAAATGCCTCTAGCTTGTGAAATCTAAAGATCGACAACGGTAGATGACACTCAAACACAGCGGACTAGGAATCTAGGTTTAACGTGTATGTGAGTCAGTTTTCTACTCTACCTCGTTCGATTTCATGATGTACGCCCATAAAGGTGAGCATTTTATGGTGGCGGCGAATAACGAATTGTATTATCCTTCTGTACTATCGCGACTTCTTACGAAGCTTACAATAGTTTCTTATTAACCACTTTTATGATGCGAGTTTCAGTAATTTTATTGGGGCATGGTCCGTAAAGAATAGTACTAACATAGGGTGTAACTGACAACATTTCTAGCTCTGCAACGAACGGAGTTACGGGGTATATTGATAAATTGCCTGTTTCACTATAATTGCATCTCACTTCTGTTTGATGGTGGACGATTCGATCGCGTGAATTTCGTATCGCTCTGCTCACCATTCAGAACGGTTGACGTCAAACACGGTGTGAAATCCATTGTCTGGAGCTTTCGATTAGCTAGAGGCCTATTCGCTCTGACCCGGTCTAGCATATATCAGATTTCTGAACTCACCTTGCGAGGGTTAATGTCGACCGGGTTAGGGGTCATAATCGAGTGTTTGCTTTGGTAATTCAGTCTCGGATCGCCATAAAATATGGCAAGACCGTAGCTAGCAACTATGAAATTAAGAGACATTAATCCCGTTGGTTTATCCACAGGAAGTTCGTGGTTGAAACTGGTCGCCATGTCGTAGGGTCGATTGCCCATTGCAAACTCAATGTGGATTTGCTTCTCTAATCTTATTTTCTTAATTCACAAGCAACTGTTAACCCACTGAAAGTCAGCCGGCCCTGAATCCATCGAAAGCTGAACTATTCAGTACATGGCTCTCTGCCTCACATTCTTCGATTAGGCCAAACGGGAAAAGGCATCGTCTTCTCTCATTGGACGTTCGATAGAGATAACGGAAACTGCGAAAATGTCATAGAATTAAGACTAATTATGTCCATTCGGATTCAGGGTATTAATGGTTTATTTAAGGTGTCATATATACGCAAACCTCCAAACTGAGCCGGTATTTAGTGCAGGGGAAGAAGTGAATGAGGAGCAAGAGTCCACGCACGATTAAACCTTTGCATAACATATCAAGAATCGATGAAGGCTATTCTGTTCCTAAATCTCTGCCCCTATTTTCTGCCTATGGAATCAGCCAAGTTCTGAGGACAATCGTCGGTAGTACTTGATTTACATTCGCGACCAAGTATGATCATGACAAATAGCATCTGTACAACTTCGAATGCTTACCTAATCTCATTGAAGAAACTCATTTATATGCTGAATAGTACAAAATCACTCTATTCCTTACAAACCTAACTGTTACATACACGTCGGCAAAGTTCACGTGACATTTGAAACAACGGAGAGTCTGTTGCATTGAGTTCCGTCTGATGGTCGTTTTGTTGGATTGACAAATTAAGCGTCATCTCTTCCAGCGAGGTTTCAAATCAGGGACGCGCATAAACTAGAACACATTCGGATGGGAATGTGTGTATCGTATCAGTCAGCCTCTGAGGACCTGCGTCGTTTGGATGTAGATATTTTGCAAAATCATTGTTTCGTTCATTTCAATGAATCTGCCAAATTGAATATTTCACAGAAAGTTTATGAATGTTGCAGGCTCAGTCTATCACCAACTGAATGCTGGCGCGAGAAAGTTTCGGATGAAGACTTAAGGTCATTTGTATGCAAACTTCATGATAAAAACTGCTCAGATGCTGCCGGGATTTCTCTGTCTATGAAGTCTCCAAGAAACCAATTAATTATCTACATTGAGTTACCTAATGATTTACTCTGTTCCATTTCACGAACTATATTCTTGGCTTGAGGTACGAAAAAAGGCGAGGGACTGATTTTCAGCAGTCGCATGAAGTCGACTTGTGGTTAAAATAGTCGCTAGCGCTCAACACGCATATCATATACATCCGGACCTACCATGAGGATCAACACTGAAGTTTCAGCAGTCAGAAGCAATGGAGCGGGGGACCAATAAACCACGGTCAGTCGTCTGAATTTCAAATGAGATGAATTTGATTACACAGGCGAGGACAGAGGTAACCTGGCCAACTGCTGAGACCCCTGTCAATCCTACGGGATGTGTATTCACTAATCAAGATTGCATTAAGTACATCAGACAATAACTAGGATTATTTGCAGAATTGGCTTTGGTGCACTTGCTGCAGCTGAAAAAGGCAGAGTTTTTGATTTGGTACCAAAATAGTCAGACTTGCATATTACAAATGCACTATCTCCCTCCCTCCAGACCATAAACAAGATGAGATTGATGCTTTTACATAGAATCCGATGCAACAGAAGATGTCTGCGTTGAGCTATCTAGCAACTGTAAAGTTAAGTTATGAAATCAGCCTTTCTTATTAGTTCCGCATGTGACGACTAAAAGGTTGATTACAGTTTCCCGTGATCATTGTCGTATTATAAAAATCGACAGAAGCAGAAATTCGATTGCACAGATGAGTGTGTCATCAGCATATAACAAGTACGCTGGGAATTGGAAACTGAGTACAAGCTGTTAACGAATGGAGGTATTCCTCTTATCTGCTATTATATTTTGGTTGTGGATTTTGGTGCAGAGCGGGGTACTGCCGACTACTAGGCCAGCCAATGGAATCAATTGAGAAATGAACTAATAATCAGTGTATAACAGTAGTTGCTCTACACGCGCCACACAGCAGCATGTGGACAATTTCCTCATCTCTGTAGGCTTCTGAATTATTCGCTCTTTGCCTCAGTGTTTAGCGGTGCGCAGCGCAGGGATACTGCATCATACCAGCATAGGTGAGTTGGAGTCACACTTTTCCTACCTCGGGATCGCCCATAATTAGAGTACTTGCTGGGTCGCCCTCCATCAGTCTTCTTTGATTCATTCTGAATTTCTTAGACAAAATTTGATTTCGCATGTCTTGTCGTTCCATTGATCAGCGTCAGTACTGTGCATATTAGCTTGCTTCCCGCCTTTCTGTCTGAGTCTTCGGATTTGGTTAGTTAGAGGCTGAAGAATAACAAAGAAACGTGGTCATTGGCGCGGTCGTTGCCTATCTTGTGTCGAATTCCTGTTCCACACAAAAACAATACGGACAGATGTGAAAATAACAGATTATTTAAGGTGAAAACTGGAGAAAAATTGTTTTCTCCACATTCGCCGTTTGCAATGGTTCAGGTATCCTGGTTATTTCGATAGTAATCACACTGGGTTTCGGTACACGCATCTCTTGGCTTGGAGTTTTGACTAGTATACACGATGTTATCCGGATCCGAGTCAAATCAGTTAGTATTCCTACTCCAATTCCAGCAGTGAACCAGTGGTTAAGGTCAGTTTTAAAAGATTGGTTGAACATTGATACTGGATGATCGGTCCCGTTATGGCGCCATCTGAGCCTCTTGAGGGTCTTCTAAGTGATTCAATTATACATTTGAAAAACTATATTTAACGAAATTTCAGCGTTTGACGCTGATGGAACTGCGCAGGTTACGGCTTGGAAAAAGCTTAACATGTAAATTATCTACCTGATGAAAACGCGACCAACTGTTCATGTGCTATGAACGGCCCTTGACCCCGAAATAGTTAAGCTTAGTCACAATATCGATGCTGGACTATTCAAATCATAGTGGTTATCATGTCCCAAATCAGTTTGATGTGTCCCGAGAAAGGCATTTGTGACACATGTGGGGTCAACTAAATCGATACTCTTTGCCGGTTACCGTGATGTCTCTATACTTATCAAAGTACTTTTAAAAAATCAAAACCTCTGTTTCACTCGATAAACAATCTCAGGATCCTGTAAAATGCCGAGAAATAACGGACCCAGATTACTGGGCTTCCTTAACAAGGATATTGAGCTTCTATATTGGATTAGATAGTGTAAGTGTTGATGCTGGCTGATGCGCTTACTGGGTTTCGGCTCACGTTTGTCTCTTCGCGTTGTCCATTTCAGACTGTGACTTGCACGTACCCCATCAATAGCATTGTCTCGCGGTTGGCATATTACACTTATAGTAGCGCACCTTAGTATCTTGTGTTTGTCTGGTCAGAATATGAAATTAGATTTGGTTAAAATACATGGCATTATTGATAATTGTGTATGGACATAAACAGTGTTTGTGCTCTTATTTTGACAGACTGTTGTCCCAGTTTCCAGCAGTTGCTAAGCCCATCTGAAAAATGCAGAAGCAGGAAAATTAACTTGAGCCGAAGCTCCGAAAATATTTCAGTCAATAACATCAGTTGCACAAACAAGCCAGCATGGCGGTATCAGGCTAATATCTTCAGCTATGATCGCTAGATCAAATTGTGCACGAGGTCTCTTCTTTACCCTACAAAGCCTTGTCCTTTGGATTTTAAAATTATTTTCTCTATGCATTCTTTGCACACGTTCTCAAATGCAGAAAAGATTTCTTTCCTTAACTTAACTTAGCTCAGGCTTACTGGTTCCGGAATTTGGTCGATAAAAAGCAGTCAATCAAAGCCATAGCTGAAGACTTTACAAATTTAACATGAAAATGTTTCCTAACAGGGATTTTAGCCGTGATTTGAAATGCCATAAATCGCAGCGTGGGACTCGAACTTGAATATGCTGAGCATAATAAAACCGTTTAATTTTCATTAGGCACAAGTTGCAAACAGGTGTGTACTTTGGGCCATTTTAGTATGATTGTCAATTTTGATTAGTCATCCAAAGATATTAAGAACGATTCTTTCCTGAGTTTCTCAGATCACCTAATATACGAGCTGTTCTCGACTTGGTTGTGATTTTCCATGTATGTGTAGACCGTCCACCACGGTATTATCGTCTACCTTTCATCCCCATGATTCGCCCACGACCTGTCACACTACAGAGTGAGTAAGCTAACGGGAACTGTCCATCATGCTACTGGCACCACTCACCTCTGAGGTTGGCAATGATTCTAGCGTCATTCTGAAATCTATTCATCCACATGTTCTTCCCCTAGTACCGCACTGCATCCCGGCTTTCTCTGTCTTTTCAAAAAGGACTTCACGATATATACGCAATGTTCAACAATAAGTACTCGTGTTCTATCCGCCTCTTTTGATTTTATCATGAAAGAAATAATGCGTGGACACAATGGACCTTCGGTATTCCTGGCCAACAAAAAACTCAGCAGGCAGCCCATTATCTGCAAGCTAACTTCAATCATGAAAGAGCTGACTCTTCCAGTAGATCATAATTTCGAAGAAGATCTTGAAAGATCCTGTACAGAACTGTTCCTCGACTTACTTGGTATGTGGACCGACAAACTTGGAATGAGAAGCAACGGGATTTCTTTGTCATTTCGACTATTGATATGGGTAAGTAGTTTTAGCATTTTTCCAATTTTACTTCTTTTTTAGTGCTGCTTTGCCGAAATTTGGGCACGTGCATTGCAAGAGTCTCGCTTAATATATGGAGTCTAAATAAGAACGCTACCCGTTTCGAAACATGCAATCATGTATACAAGCAATCGACCATCATTCTTATATCTGTTGAGTTTTCTGATCAGTAACCTTACTGATCGCAAAGTGGCCTGTGAGTTAAGGAGCGATCAGTTTTGTCCATCATTCTCTCGGATAGAATTTTGAATGACTCATTTAAACACCGTCCACTACATCGTGGACATATCTGAGTTGTTTCGTTATCTTCTGACACCCTTACATTTATTTTGTTCTTTCTATCTCCTGCCACTGATCCACGGAATTACCTCGACAAATACCCTGACCCAGGTAGCTCCTCAGACAAGGGTTAGAAAACTTTGTTATGCCACTGGTTGGTACATAATACTAGCAGCGTACCGTTAAGAAATTTTGGCTTCCGTTGCTTCCAGTCCGAGACTTAACGAGTCCCATTCTCAGTTTCAATGGGGAATGTCCGTGAAAGAGCTGAAGTTCGGTTGTGAGGTGGTTATCCCAAGAACCGACTATTTCTCCTTCATGTGGTTAAAGGGTCATTACACCATGCTCGTGATGGGGAATTCTATTCCATGGGCATAAATCTGCGAGCAAACAGACAGAAGGAACATGTGAAATGGTGTCATACCTCTGAAAATATGGCTCGGTCGAAGCGTGGTAGTAAGCTGACATTTATTGACACATTTGCATTTATTTACTTGTGAGTAGTATGAACATGGTATCGTGCGGAAGTTCTCTTTGAGAAGAACCGTTTGGCATGTCACTTGTGAATCACTGTTCATTATCTAAGGTTAGACACGTGAATTCGGCAAGGCGGAAGAATTCGGCTGACGTTGGTTCTCGGTGATTCATTCCCGAACCACTTCAGTCATATTTATCTGATAAAAAATAACGTTAGACGAGTAGTTACTGTGTATTTAAACACCTTTGAGGCCACCGTTACACGTGTTTTCGAAAGACGTTGCATGCACTAGAACACCATGGCCAAAGACTGACGACGACATACGCGACCGCTTTATCGATGCAGGTCACCAAATGTCAGGTGACTGTGCCTACCACATTTATCTCGCTTTCTGCGAATCAGTCTGCTGACCGAATGAAAAGCTGACCAAGTGGACACTAAACGTCCCGCTAATTCCTAATTCTTTTCAGGTAAATATGGCTTCGGGACGAATCATCCAAAAAGTGCGTTCGACAATACTGCTCGTTTTGATCTTACCCTTGGGTGTTTTTCCATTTTGACGTTTGTTGTTCTGTAAAGAATTATTTACAATTTCACAACCTATATTCAACTCTAATAGACCATCAATATCCTTTTTTATTAACGAACCCAATTTTGATCTAAAATACTAGAAGGAATGTAGCCAGCACTAAATATTATTCACTTTGAGACTTGTCTGAATGGTCCTCAAATCTGCTAACACGACTCGGATGCATGCTTATTGACAATCACATGTTTGTACATACTCAGCGGTCCCCGCAAGTGAACTGTCTTCCTTACCATTTAGCTATCAAACAGGAAGCGTCGAGTTAGGAGTCCGGTGGCCACATCCTCTACTCACTAATCCACGCTTATCTTTTGCTGTTTGGCCTGACCCCTGACAGCAGTGGGTGCGTTTCTTATGGTTTGATTATCAGTGAACTGCGAATTCTGAATCATACAGGTCCACGCAGAGATACAATAAACTATCAGCGAGAAGTAATAGTTGGGACAGTCGGTCATTTCCTGTTCTACACTGGAATTAAGGTGAATGCAGAAATAAACAGGAGTATACATTTAATGATAAAATTCACAAATTATGAAATTTAATTCATTTTCCTGTTCGTAGAGAAAACAGTTTCCGTCTCATGCTCATCAAAATGGACTGAATGCGTAAAATCACCGGCTTATGGGTAGTGGCTTTTGATTCCGCCTGACCATCACTCTGGTCGGAGACAAACACTAAAGTGACGACAACGTACCGACTATGTCAGTCCATATTCTGGACGAAAACCCCGCACTAGAAAGTCGATGATTAGCAATCGGTCAAATTATCCAGCTAAATGATCGATCGGTGAGTGTTGACTTTGGTTACTTGACTTTGAGTAACAAATGAACTTCCTATCTGTTGGACTTGGCTTTGTTCACGAGAATAAATGAAAAATGGAGATAGAATCAATTACAGATTACCGAGTCAGAGCTGCAGCGGAAGTTCTCTTCTATTTTGGGACCGATATTTCACACAAACATGAGTTTGAGTTAGAAACGAAGCTGACNGTGAATTCGGCAAGGCGGAAGAATTCGGCTGACGTTGGTTCTCGGTGATTCATTCCCGAACCACTTCAGTCATATTTATCTGATAAAAAATAACGTTAGACGAGTAGTTACTGTGTATTTAAACACCTTTGAGGCCACCGTTACACGTGTTTTCGAAAGACGTTGCATGCACTAGAACACCATGGCCAAAGACTGACGACGACATACGCGACCGCTTTATCGATGCAGGTCACCAAATGTCAGGTGACTGTGCCTACCACATTTATCTCGCTTTCTGCGAATCAGTCTGCTGACCGAATGAAAAGCTGACCAAGTGGACACTAAACGTCCCGCTAATTCCTAATTCTTTTCAGGTAAATATGGCTTCGGGACGAATCATCCAAAAAGTGCGTTCGACAATACTGCTCGTTTTGATCTTACCCTTGGGTGTTTTTCCATTTTGACGTTTGTTGTTCTGTAAAGAATTATTTACAATTTCACAACCTATATTCAACTCTAATAGACCATCAATATCCTTTTTTATTAACGAACCCAATTTTGATCTAAAATACTAGAAGGAATGTAGCCAGCACTAAATATTATTCACTTTGAGACTTGTCTGAATGGTCCTCAAATCTGCTAACACGACTCGGATGCATGCTTATTGACAATCACATGTTTGTACATACTCAGCGGTCCCCGCAAGTGAACTGTCTTCCTTACCATTTAGCTATCAAACAGGAAGCGTCGAGTTAGGAGTCCGGTGGCCACATCCTCTACTCACTAATCCACGCTTATCTTTTGCTGTTTGGCCTGACCCCTGACAGCAGTGGGTGCGTTTCTTATGGTTTGATTATCAGTGAACTGCGAATTCTGAATCATACAGGTCCACGCAGAGATACAATAAACTATCAGCGAGAAGTAATAGTTGGGACAGTCGGTCATTTCCTGTTCTACACTGGAATTAAGGTGAATGCAGAAATAAACAGGAGTATACATTTAATGATAAAATTCACAAATTATGAAATTTAATTCATTTTCCTGTTCGTAGAGAAAACAGTTTCCGTCTCATGCTCATCAAAATGGACTGAATGCGTAAAATCACCGGCTTATGGGTAGTGGCTTTTGATTCCGCCTGACCATCACTCTGGTCGGAGACAAACACTAAAGTGACGACAACGTACCGACTATGTCAGTCCATATTCTGGACGAAAACCCCGCACTAGAAAGTCGATGATTAGCAATCGGTCAAATTATCCAGCTAAATGATCGATCGGTGAGTGTTGACTTTGGTTACTTGACTTTGAGTAACAAATGAACTTCCTATCTGTTGGACTTGGCTTTGTTCACGAGAATAAATGAAAAATGGAGATAGAATCAATTACAGATTACCGAGTCAGAGCTGCAGCGGAAGTTCTCTTCTATTTTGGGACCGATATTTCACACAAACATGAGTTTGAGTTAGAAACGAAGCTGACGCTCAACTTGAAGATTACAAGTATCAAGTGACAAACTAGATATCATTCCCATTCAGCATCTGTCGTTTGCAAAGCGAACTCATCAGATTCAGTAATACGTAATTATATATTGGCGTACAGCCGCTCGGGGTGTGTGCGAAATCCATTCTGTGGACTCTGATGTTATCATAGTGAATGGTGCAGCTTGCTGGTAAAGCATGAAGGGCAATTGGAGAATCGCACCCTAAGTTCGTTTGGTCTGCTGGCTTGTATTTCTCCTTCCTTTTGTCTTCCAAGTTTCGGGGCACACCTGTCAGCATGCTTGCCTAATATATCGAACAGGACGGACTTTAAAGTTCACCATGTACGTACAATTGTTCTGATCATGTAGGCGCTAACGGCCTTTCGTCTTTGTGAGCTGATGCAATGTGTTACCTATATTCATTTTTATATTTAATCGACAGTGCGCGTTTCGTTGAACAAATAGCTAAGTTGTTTGCTTGACAGATCCATTGATAAAGTGAGAAGATGATCCTGTGAATTGCGCTAGCATCAAAAACCTCGAACTGGCTACGTACATGTGCGAGGCCACAAAATCAGTTCATGGCATTATTAGCAACAATTAAAGGATAATATTGATGGGTGAAATTTAAGCACAATTTGACGTGCAAAATCTGCACAACCAGCAATGTTGTCCCGCCCAGTAAGCACTAGACATAATTAATCTGATGGATCGCGCAGACAAGCGGAGTGAGAGAAAAGATGGTGATTAGAATAAAAATGCCAAGTATTCGTTAGTAATTATGAAATGTTTGTTTTAAGAAAGAAATCGCGGACACGGATATGCTCAATGTGTCCAGGTCAATATTCCTGCACAATCTGGTGTGCTATGGACCGGTATCCGACGAACTGTGCAATACTGCTTCTTGAGATGGCCTTTCAAAATTTGTGACGAGATACCGAATGCAGTTTGCCAAGGTTAATTTTCGACAATTCATTCAAGCCGTTGTCTATATCTTGAATAATTTTGTGTTCCACACAAGGTTATGGTCCAAACTTTTAGGATAGATGACTTGTACTGACTACATTCCCCAATAATCTGTATCTGATCGCGGAATAATACTACTAGTCATCCAGTAAGAGTATTCCATAATTCTCCTGATGTTGGCAGTGCGCAGTCACATGTCTCGATTCACTGGTGGGGTGTGCAGGAATATGCACAAATGCGGCATTCAGTATTTGCAGTGTCATCTGATGATGCATGTGGTTTATGACAAGCTTATGTATAGTTTGGTGAACTTGCTTACATGGCAAAATAGTCTGCCACCACCCTTCGTATTGAGCAGTGAAGAATGAGCAATTAGATGTGCAGATGTAGACGAAAACTGGATGGGCAAAGTCATATTGCAGTTCGACCTGGCCGAGAAGAGATAAACTGATGTTGGTTTACGGCGAAACATGTGGGAGATGGGGGAGGTTTTCACGAGAACAGAAACGAGAAGGAATGCATTAGACAAAAACGAGGAGATACTGTGTCGTTGAAAACGAGATAAAATAATACTTCCGTTCATAGATGTCTTCTACGAAGGCCATCTTGCTGCTAAGGACGACAAAATAACCAACAAGTAGCCGGTGCATTCATGTTCGGATTAGGAATTTGAGAAGCCAGGCATTCAAAATGTTTACAAAGATAGGCTTTCAACCAATTTTCAGTTCAGTCCATTGTGCATAACCATTAAGCTTTCACTGATGAGCTCTGGCTTTATTTGCAACCTCACCAAAGCGAATTACCATGGGCGAGAAATCCTAATTGTATTAGTCACAAAAACTATGGAGAAGCAGAACTATTTCGAATACAAAAATGTAACCGATTACAATACTCAGCCATGTCATCTAATGGTTGAGATATGTCACTCACAACGGTTCAACTCGGATTCAAGTTGATTACGGTAATTCGGTGGGTATCCTCAGCTAACGGTTCTTTAAAAGCCACAGAATGCGGTCGTAAACATTGACGTGCGAATTGCAAAAACGGGTTGAATTGTTTGTTATCAAATGCAACGAAGTCCAAGATACGCAGTTAAGGGGATATACTGTGCTGTTCTTTCAGCATTGTTGTACAACAGCCATCAGATTTTCAAATAACTTAATCACGATCGACACTGCTCTCTGGCTATCTCGTCATGCGTTCACCTGTTTCAGTGCACGTGCGGTAGCACGTATATCAAAATAACCGAGCAGCGACCATCTGTGGAGATTTTGGAACACATTACTAGACAACTGGCAATAAATGTATCGTGAATAAAGCGTGACTCATTAGTACAACAGTTAGTCGAGTGCAATAAGCTCACTGATTCTGGACGAGCATTCTGAGTGATAATTCATCCAACATCCGGCCGCTTGCTGTGTTTCGTTGAAGCCGTTGTCATTTGCCATCATAAGCCTGAACTGTGAAAGTTGCTGGAATGGGATCACTATTCTCCTTCGCTGATAAGAAGGCTGATGACTATCACCCTCGTTCACCTGCCCAATCGGAGTGATTCAGATGAGCTTCGTTGTCCCTTTCGATTTTTCCCATCACATGAAATTTCCTAAGGGAACTGATCGTGTGTAACGATTTAATAAATGGGCCGATATTTTGTCATATTTCCAGATACCCTGGTCTTCAAAGCAGTCATATCCCAGTGCCGATGAATGTGTGGCGGACGAATTATCAAAATTCACCAGTGCAGCACGGTGTATTAGTTGTCTACAACTCCATCCCTATCCTGAATCTGAGTCACAATCTTACATTAGTTAAACGTTCATTTTCTCAAGTTTACTGCCTTAAATTCCATCCATTACGGATCCACATTCCCAAACGACTTATATCACTACTCCTGATTTGTTTGCGGAAAATTTTGAGATGATTTTTATGATCGTTTAGTTCGTTACCTATCACGCTGTAGGAGTACAATCCGAAAATAAAATTCCAAAGAATAAAAGCTTGATTTCATGAAATAATTCACCATGTGATATCATCGCTCAACTCACCATAAAGAAACCATGGAATCAGTGTAGAGCTGTTTCATGCTTGTTAGGAATCATCAGCAGTGGATGTCTATTGTGTCGGAACTGGGACGTGACCCCGAGAGGAACGATTGTGGGTGGAACATTTTAGCCATTACGCTATTGGCCATGCTGTGAACGGTTTGTTGGGCTTGAGCACATGGTGATGTTGGACCTATCCGTCAGTGATTTGCAGGGCCACGGGCTGCTAGAGCACAGCAATCTCCACTAAGTGATCTGGATTGTCCTTTGGGGCGCAAGTCGAGAGCCGTCCTGTAAGGTGACTGTGTCTGAACGTGGGAAGGGCCTTGGGAGTGCGATGACCTACAGAGCATGGCTGAGCTGCGGTATGTGTTCAGTAGTATTAGCGGCGAGTGGAAATGGTTTTCAATGAAATAATTACATTGACCCGTTTGATATGATTCGTTGAATTGACTCATTGAGAAAAGCGTGTGGAATCCAATGGTCATGCGTGTTCATGCTGTGTTAGAAATCATCCGCCAGTGATGTCCTTATTGTGGTCGGAACTGGGGTACGTGTACCTCGAGATGGAAAGGATTGTGGATAGAGACATTTTTAGCCATTAGTCGCTATTGCTCATGCTGTTGAGCGGTTTTGTTGTTGAGCTGTGGGACAGCCAAGTGAATGATGACCTATTTCCGTCATTGACTTTGCATGGTTGCCACGGGCTGGTCTCGAGCACAGCAATGCTCCGACTGAATGATAGATGACTTTTGTGGCAGTAAGTCCAAGTACGACGAAGGCCTTGGACATGAACCTCTACAAGCATGGCTACTCGTATGTGTTTAGTAAGTTCGGAGATAGAATTGTTTCATGAAATAGAGTCATTGACCGATTTTGATATGGGATGCCGGTTGAATTTGTACCATTGAGATGGTGAGCGGTGATGATCAGTGTAGAGCTGTTTTCAATGTCTTGTTAGCGAATCATCAAGCAGTGGACTGTCCTATCTGTTGTCGGAACTTGGGACTGAGCCGCCGAAGGAACGATGTGATTGAAACATTTTAGCCAATACGCTATTGGCCATGCTGTGAGCGGTTTGTTGGCTCAGCACATGTGATTGTTGGACCTATCCGGTCATTGATTTGAGGGCCACGCTGCTAG
>LUCM01001582.1:111990-128920 GCA_008360955.1 Fasciolopsis buskii
TTTTTATTGAAGAGGGTGAAATTGGGACATGCCAATAATAATTTGTACGAAAAGGTTAGTTTTTGATTTGGTTGCCTCCAAACGAACTCACACAAGTATCTGTCCACTAAAGATCGGTGTGTGCCACATTGGTCTTTATTCTGCATCTTCTAGACTTGCCAAAGAGATTCGATGGCTTGTGTGTGAGCTCCAGTCGTTGGATCCACAAAGTTTTAGGTAGGATTAACCGTTTCATGAGTATAGTTCATGCAAATCATCGTTCCAATTCTTTGGTTTGATGCCCACATATCGGAGATGATGACTGAACCGGGAGCGATGCAGACCTGGATTGTGTTCATCAGAGTAGTCGCTGTTCGATCTGGCATTGCATACATGAACACCTCTTTAGTCTCCCGGCAGACCCCTCCGAAAACCCACTGCTGGAGAAGGACTCGGCTGCGTGGTTTTTATGACGAGATATTAGCGTTTCATCGACCTCGGCACATAGACCTGGGCCGCCGATAAGTGTTGGAATCTGCAAAAGCCGCCAGGCGCAAACTTCGCGAAGAAAGTTCCTCCAGTCAACAGCGGTCATGTGGCTAATAGATAATTCTTCTGATCAGAATTTGATTATTGCCAAATTTTTGGACCAGCAATATACGAAATGAATTACTGTTCTAAACTTCATCCTAGACCGCTCCAGCTAAGTTCCCTTTCGAAGACCGATGTCTAGCCGACGCTGTCAGGCATTACACCTCCACCTCTCAGAAACAGTTGAATGTGTCATTTGGCGGCCACTGTTGCATAAATGTTGCTGATGGATCACTCCGTGGTTTTGTAAAAAAACATTGCCGTCTCCTTGTCATGAATGAGACTTGAAAGCGTTAGAAAGTCCATTTAAGGTTTTACGTCCGAACGAAGAAAAGTTTTGCACAAAATGAGCCTGGATACGGATAGAGAATTGTTTTCATCAAATATAGGTCAAGGTTGTGTGCGTCCATTAAATTGGAGCTGGCAAAATTTGGCGGGGCTTCACTATTCGCGCATCCACTTTTTGCATTAGTGGTGGGGCTTATCTGGAAAAGATCCTGCGATCATTTGGTTGCACCCCCGATCTTCTGAAATGGTTTAGTCATTTTTATCTCAACGACACCTTACCGCCTAACGCATTATTTAGACTTTCATGATGACCAAAGATGGCATTTTAATTCGGAAGGATCCAGCCAACTCCAAGTGCCACTTGATTGGTCTATTTGAATGTGGGCCCGATAGGTCCACACACATTACTGGTCGTTTGCACATCCACAATGCCTGATGTCGGTGCACTGCTTCATGGTTTGGTGGGGAAAGCAAACAGGCCTGATCGTGCGAGGGCAACTGACTTTGACTGAGCGTAATCTCTCGTGGCGATCGATCGCGCCGCCCGATAAGCCGTGTTGACCTATTGCTGGACTGTCTCGTGCACACCGTGCATCGTAAAATCGAGAGGGATGTATAGAACAGCACAGTCTCGATGTGGAGGTAGGGGCTAATATAAAGTTTGCCGTAGTCTATGTAATCCCATTGTGGACCTTTACATCGGTTGGTGTAACTACTTATTCATGCATAATCACCACATATCAACAAACAAAACTTTGCAACCAGGACCAGTGAAACATGAATTACTTGCGGTTTCCGTGGGGTCTTTCACCAACAAAGGACCAGTAATTGATGTCGAATACTATCGGGTTGTGAAAAATAAATACAAAGTGATTTTGTAACCCTCCAAATGGTAATTGCATATTTCGGGACCTGACCCACATTTTGTTGAATTTCAAACAGTAGTTTGTCATTCAGCCTAAGCACGTATTTCTAGATTTCAGTCAGAACTTCCCTTCTCACTGATTCTTATAGACTTTTGAGTAAACCCCATATTTTCCATGCCGAAACCCTCAATCCTCTAGTAACGGAAATTTGTATTCATGCATGAACAGTTCACCCGCATTTTCAGTTATCGATAAGATTGTCGTATGATATGCGATCGTGTGAAATCGTGCCCCGAGCATTTGCAATGTCCATCCAGTCGCACTTGTGACAGGAAATGTTTTCATATAATGGGATGGACGCGCTTTCAAAGAATGGAAGAATCATTGACGGTGTTGTCGTTCCCTACAACGAAGATCGATCTGCTGCCCAAACTTGAACTTATCTTCCATTTTCTCGGACAGTTTGACCTTTCATTGTGTCAACACATATCGCGTTTTTTTCTCAGTAAACGCGATTTCATTCATTCTTCTTTCCCGATTTCAAAAGCCATGCACTCATTTCAACTTTGTTTGGTGCTCAGGCACTGCATGACGAAAGTGAGAAGGATCAAGTACAATCACTGAGTAGGTGATATACCGAAGCCGTTGCATGTATGGTGCCAATTCCTTCTTTCTAAATGAGGATAGAAAATTACTTGGTCTTCCAAGTCCACCTCACTTCGGTTTGAGCAGCCACGTGGCACAATGAACATATTTGAACTAAGGATTCGACAGAGAGTTGATGGCCAAGAAGAAGTGTCTAGAAGAGCTGGGATGTGTGGTGAAACGTAAACGAACATTTATTCTTCTTCTTTCCTTTTCCATCCAGTTCCTTCTTTTCCACGATTTCGACGGCACCGGTACGTAACTGGACTTGTGGAATATATCTAAGATAACAAGTCCTTTTTCTGGCTACGCTGCGATTCTTGGTTGCCATCATCTGGCTGTTTCCTTAGGGATCTTCGGCCTCATCATGGTCTCCGTTCGCTCTTGCAATCGGTCTTAATTATTGCTGTTTAAATACCCTACTGGATCTCATCCTCGATTGGAATCACAGTATTGTACCTCAAAAATCTAATCCATCCAGAAAAAGCACTCGTACTGGTTGGATGGCAAATCTTAAGTACATCCCTCTGGCCCAGATATTCATTCTAGCACTGATGAGCGACAAAATCAGTTCCCTTTTTGGGTCTGCCCCTCGTACTTAAATCACCGATTCTTGTCCAGACACTCATCATTTGTATACAAGAATCATGGCTGAACCCAGATACTATGGATTCACTTATGTCGACAGACAGCTTCAAACTCAACTGATGGGATAGAGTTTCCCACGAGAAAAAGACTGGAGGCAATGTGACAACATACATAAACTCCCTATCTGCTTCCTAAATGAAGTCGACTTCATGGTAAGTCAGTGTCATCCCAAAATTTCTCATCACAGCAGTACGATCATAACGAGCTTGCACATAAGCCCCATTTTGCTCACAAAACTGCATTACAACTTTTTGTTTCGTTTTGGGCATTTATCGTTCTACTTTTTGAGGATAGTCTGCATGTTATTGTAGGAGATTCCAATCAAGCATGAACCATGCCATTGACTATTTTTGATCTGAAAGACCTCTGCGATTCTGCCGTTAGTGAAAACTCCACTTTAGATGGAGATATTACCAACTACCCTGAACTATTTTCTCTGAAAATGCACTCGCCTATCTCAGTCAGTGGTCACTATCTGTTTCTATTAAGGTTTATGTTATACTCTCTCTCTCTCTCTCTATTATTTCAAGCAAACAAATCAAACCCGTAAATCTTCCCAAGACAATCATACCTTTATTTGCGAGCCTTTTTTCATGCGCGCCTGCTTGTTCCTGTTTTGAACCTTTGCCAAATGACAGTGTTAGACGTTTTACAAAGACAACCAATGCAATCTTTCGATACTTGTTGTCTCCCCGCAACCCTGTTTATCTTAACTGACCTTAGCTTCCCCCAGTTAGTGAAGTCTCTAAGAGGATGCGATGATCACCTTAACAAAAACCGAGAAAATTTACATGTACGATATATTTCTACCTTAACAAAGGCTGAAATTGAAAGTATCGACGCGACATTCGAGTGGTAGCAGCTGTAGATCCCCATGACAAAGCATTCAACTGTTATGCGGGAACAAATAGTGAGATGTCGACGGCAGTATTCTACCTTTAATCTACCTTAATTCTACCTCAGTCACATTTGCACAGGGTGACGATATGAGTTATACTTCTTCCAGGAAAAAAAATTGTTTAAGCATCTCCGCACCACTGACTATCTTCATCTCTACTAAAGCGCGGTGCTGTGAGTCTGACTGATGCATTCATTTCTCTAATCAGCACACCGTTAATCTCACCTTCTACCTCTAATTGTTGCAGATAATTTGCTATTGTTCCCACCGCAAAATTTAGCAGCTCTACTGGCTTAGTTAAACGCTTTCGACTGATTGCCTTAAGGTCATGCTGTCTTAAACTGGCGGAGAGTGCTGGACTTAAAAGCATATGTTCATCTATGAATCCTTCTCCTGATAACTTTCCAATTTGCTTATAGACCTAACATATCCACTTTGGACATTGTCACCTCCCTTGTTCTCCATATTTGCAAGTCCTAAGATAATAGATGAAACTCGTAAGTTGCGCCTTTCTAGACTATTCGTGTGCGTTCGAATCTGTCTCACGATCTCTCCTGCTTCACAAGCTGAAAACATTTGGTTGTCCCAGGCCTTTACTTTATTGGCCGAACCCAGTGTACACGAATGGGGAATCAAACTTCAAAACAGTTAATCAACAACTCAGTAGTGTTTCAGGGCGCTGTTCTTTCATCATTTCTCTCCTCTACTTACATCAGTGGCTTATCAACTAGTTCCCCTCTTCATCTGTTTTCGTATGCTGATGATGTTGGCTCCTCTCAAGCCGTTTCTGGCAGTGATGACTCTCAGAGTTTTTCCAAGAACATATCTAACTGTTTCAAATGTTTGTTCTCTCTTTCGGTCAGCCTCACATTTGAACCGTCATTCGTCGACTTGGAAACACTTTCCAGCGTTGATACTATGGACGATTTTCGATACACTTTTTACGTCATTCAATCCTGTTGTTGACCCTGTAAAATATCTAGAGATTTTCTGGGGACTATTGTCGATGACCATCTGAAGTGAACTTATTATATTTTTACATGTTAAGAATCTTCTTAGATCGTTATTTCGAGTCGGAAAGCTCCAACAGTACAAGGTGAAACAAAGCCGTTTTGTATACCGACGTGTTTTTCTAATCCTTCTGCACTCTGTTCTTGTTGCTTTTGCGGGTTTGCTTAGGACAGACATTAAATTCCTCCCCCGGAGACTGCCAGTTATTAGCTGCCTATCATTCACCCCATCAAGGGCATTGTTTATTAAACTGCGATCAACACCTAACGACATAAGAAAAATTTGCTAACAAAATACTTTCAGATGCCACTCATCCTTTGCTCATTGATCTCTCAGATCACCTATCTCACATTTCAACACGGGCCGCTTTTCGTTTCTAACCCTTAAAAATCAAAATTTATAAGAACTCTGTTGCCCGTATTTAGCACGCATCCAGACAGCTGGTGACTTTGTTCCAGCCAGGTTCCCGAGCAATCTATCTTAAATGACCAAATCATTCATCAAACAAATTTATCATTCTTCGTCTTTACAAGGCGATGAGTGAAACTGTTCTCTCACTTTTCACTATTTCTTCTTATGTACGGGAATGCCTAAAGGGAAATGCAATACTATATATATATATATATATATATATATATATATATAATCTACACGTGCGACACTTCGCCCCATTTTGCTGTGACCAATCTATTTCTCATTACCGCCTTTCTGTGATTTTACAACATATATTTTAAGGTAACTTGAAACCGGCGATTGAAAAATGATCAACCGGGATTCCCGAATTCGTTTGTCTACCCTTACTTGTAACGTTTCAGACGGATCTCGGAAAAATTATGTACGACAACACGTGACCATTGTACAACAGACTATCCATATGCGAATCCCAGGTTTGTACGCATTTATAGCATTGTTTCACTTAAGCCCAAGTACTAGACAGAGTTCGCGGATGCATCACTCTTCACGAAGTCAGAGGAAGAAGGTAAATGCTTGCACTGGACACTGAACGTTGTTTTGTACTTCGTCAATTTTCGTGCGTAGAATTCGATTTTCATACATTCCTGTAATATTGTAAAGACGATGATCTTGTTCAATCGCTACTGCTTACGCGTAATACGGTACGATGCAACAAGGCCCTGAATCTACGCGAATAGCTACCATTTCCCGTGAATATGGGTTTTCTCTACAAATGGATGATCAATCGTATTTATTTGTATTCCCAAATCGTTTTCAATTCCCTCTTAATTTTCAGTAACTAATTGAAAACCACAACATACCATACGGTTCCTCCACTCAATTTATATTAACTTTTCCTTTCCTTCGTACGCTTATTCGACTAGACAATAGGTACTGATAAACGCATAATTTCCAAAACTTTGTTGCGATCAACTGAAAGCACCGGATTCACTGAATTTAGTTTGCCTTTTTGGTTCAAATTCTCAGCTGGTAAAAATGTGTTCACTTCAAACAAACAAGCTAATTCAAAGATTTTTGCCAATTTATTTTGAAGCTGTTTTCCCAAATTCTATTCAGGAATGCCCCTCACAACCCCAAGTTTCGGCCAGATGTCAACATGAAAAGCCAACGGCATCAGTTCAGGGTTGAATTCGGAAGGAAGCCACGTCGAAATGTTGAGAAGCCGTAAAGTGAGATCGGGCACTGCATTGCGGATTTTGGGAAGAGGCATTGCAGTTGCCTTATCTTACACGTGACATGCCTGAAGTGACAAATGACGTCAACACTAGCTGATTGGTGCCCTGATGTGGCTCAAACTGACGTCAAATGGCCAATCAGTCAGCGTTGACGTCAGTTCCCAGGTCAGATGTGCCACATGCAAGCGAAACTGATTGCTGTGCCTCTTTACTAAACGTATCACAATTTCGCAAGCCCAGTTGATAGTTTCTCATTTCAACGAAGCTCATTCCCTTGCCCAGACATGATATTGTCTGGGTTATGGTTCTTCGTTTTTCGTCCCCGATTACCATGGGCAAAATTCCAGCTTTTTGCAAACCGCTACTTAACCGAATGCATAAATTCTACACTCGTTTCAAAGGCTGGCAATCTAGTGGGGTTGTGCTTTTGAGACAGTAGGCGGTCCGGCAAAGTGAACACCAACAATGTGGACATGCGCAACAAAGTGTAACGTGGAAGGAACGCACGGGTTTATCAATCTGCTCACTCATTCAGCTTCAAAATCATAAATAAAATGCGTACTTTTTTCCCGAAGAATCATTAGATCATCATGTACACTTGCATGAATGTCTGCATCGACGTCAATGATTAAGTTGGATAAAACAGAGCAGCGACTTTTGTCGGTAGACTGATTGGCAAAATCAAATAAGATTAACTCCCGATGACAACTCCTGCGTTTTGAAGGTTTTTCGTTCCTATTTAGTTCTTTTTTTCCCCATGCTTGAGTGCAGATTTCTTCGTCCCAATTGAACCAGATCGTTCCAATGCTTGACGTGAATGACAGTGAAATGAAGTGATATTCGCGAGTTCTACTCTTCTCACTGTCAGTTAAATCTCCATTCGGCAGGAGTTCAACTGCTTTAACTCTCTTTTTAAAACGTTTCACACTTACTTTGCACTGCACGTAAAATAAGCAAGCATTTTTAGCCATGTATTACCGAACCAAATGAGTTCTCTTTGTTTCTGGTCAATCAGTGCCTGAACACCATTCTCATCAACCGGTTATTAATTTATACAACCGACTTCCGTCATGAAAGAAACGGAAAATTTATTCACAATTGATTCACAAGTAAATGGACAACTTCGAAGAGGTTTATAAACGTAATTCTTGTCATGAACATTGGACCACGATTTTCTATCTTCAAACTAGTATGTTTTGTGCCGCCAGTTATATAGTTCACTCATGGTCATTCTGAGATCTCTTTCATTTAATTTCTTCTGCTTGTGATTCTTCTCTGTTTATCATTAACTGTTGCGAGCAGATAACAGATAAATAGACGCAAATGAAAACGTAGATTTTCATTATTTATTGAATTTTCATCAAATTCAATCACACCTCGTACACCGGAGTATGGTATTTGCAGGCCAGTTCACATCCGATTTTGGTAGGGAAACGGTTTCGGTTTCCCCCACAACCACCGTATATGAACGGGACACATCTCTTGCGTCGAATATCCCATGCCCAACTCGGCTTGATGGCCAAACATGGTCCATGATCAATCCGGAATTTGCAGATGTCTAGCCAAATGGGTAAATTAAAACAGAAAAAATGACCTGATATATTCTGAAGAGATTTTACAAATCCTATTCAGATTAAGAGCGTATATCAGAATTGATTGAACACGGTTAATGATTTACTGCCAAAGAATGCAATTTTGCAATCTAACGAACAATCTATTCGATTAACGTTTCCCATTAAAACACCTGATTAATCAATGTGTGAAAATTTGATTTGGGTGCTGACGACGAATCACCTGAGTGAGCTCAAATTACGGAAGATGTTCATTTGAGTAGGCATGCATAAACTGCATTTCAATAAAACAAAATCCAAAATGTCAATTCTTTGCGTTTATGCGGATGTTTGACAAAACAGCTGGAACGGAAGGCGGATCGAAAGTTGCACCGACGAATGGAGTGAATCTGTCTTATTAGTCTTATCTGCCCTAGAACTCGGTTTACTACATCCCATTCATCAATATTCTGGACGTTCTAATAAAACCTGATAGAAATTTTCTAAGCTTCTATTAAAACGCGGACAATCTAACTCCTTGATAAGTTGATCTGATGGTAGAAATCTGAATGAACTGTCAGTTAGTGCCGCTCGTTAACAGAGTTACCGCCAACTTTGAAACAATGATGTAAATATCAACAGCTAACCCTATCTCCTCGTCCAATATTCTCACTCTGAGTGAAGAATGTCAAGTGTGATGGTCTATAGCGTACAGTAATCTGGTGAATTCTAAGTTGGAATATATCTTCAGCCTTGCTAAATATTTACATTTCGCACCAGTGAATGATTAGTTGTGGAAACATCATGATCTCTGAGTTTCACGTTCATATTACAAACGTTTTATCGCCAACCGAACTGTGCACTAATCATAAAAGGTTGGTCATTATATACCACTGAAATGTTTTATATGGGAATTTGTGATTGTAAATGGTGAAAGAAGCTCAATTCACTTGGTAACTCGTACCAAAGCTGATAATGCAGTCAAAATTTCTTTCTGCATGCCATATTCGAACGATCGAAAAGCAGTGTAAACAGGAAAATGTTGCTATATGCAGTGTTTAGTTTCAAGAAGCAGCAAAATGAAAGTTGTTTGCTATCTGTCGGAATCACCGGAGAAGTCTCAGAGCTATTTTATTTGTAATACCTCCACACCTAGGTTTCAGGGTAAAAATGTTCTAACATAGGCCGAATTAACATCACCACTGTGTAGGCTTTGGCTGGTGATGATATGTTTGTCATCAAAGCACAAAGTTCAGTGACTGAACTCGAATTGAGTAAAACCGAATCTAAAATTCGCAAATATCAGTAAATTATACTGATAGGGTGTCATGGTTTTCTGGTATTGGTGAACATTAAAGACGAAGCCTTCAATATGTAGACACTAGAACGGTATTCATTTTAAACACTGCTAATTTAATAACCGGACTTCAACTGTTCAAAACAACAAAAATATTGCCAAAAAGATTTTCCTCGTGAATGCATTCGATAGCTTGTTAACTAAATTAAACACTCCCTTGGAGTTAAATAGGGTACCAAGCAACGGATTCAGCAAAAGGTATAATACGGAATACAACTTTATTATCTCCAGTTTACTGCCCAGAACTTTGGCGGATATAAGTGTGGATTGTGTAATGACAGATGACATTTAGTCAAAATGCACATATTTCCCAGACGCTTGACGTCACTCGCAGGATGGCGATCAGGCCATGAGGAAATCCTATAGCAACCGGTTCAAAGAAAAGTTAATTGTATTGCGTGCAATATGATCGCATTATTTTCATGGGTAACTAATATGACCCATTTGCGAAATGTCTGAGGCCCTTCGGAATGAGCTTACCGCTTTAATATCAGGGTTTACCATGTACTTTAGCGTTAATGGTATCCTTGCCCGCCCTAGAATTTCGTCACGATCAACGCATTCCACATTTGAATCATTAAACAAGTCTGGCCTGGCTCTCGGAAATGACTACTAAAATATCATCTAACTCAAATTGGAATTACACATCTCGGAACAGTCGCTCTAGTATTTGACTCACCAAATGATTTTCCTCGTCCGAACAGTACAAATAAGATAACGGTAGCGAAGACAAGAGAGAGTGATCCGATGGAGCGCATATTTGTCAAGAAAGGATGACCTGGAACTTAGGGATCGATAGTTTTGTTCCTGTATTTATACACTCCCACAGGTTCCTTACTGACCGATGGATATGAAAAAACTGAACAGTTCCATTATTCTCAGTCACATTTTGCGCAAGCATATCTTTTTACATATTGACTTGAATTGTTAAGTTACAAATACAATCAGAGTTACCTGCATTCTAACAGGAAGCGCGAACTGTTTATATGCGCAGTTTTCGTGTTGGACACTCGTATTTTCCAAAATTAGAATCGCTCTGTTCGCTATTCGTTGGTGAATTTCGGGAGTACTGCGTTTTAGCTGGTTAAACCAATGTGAAATCATGTGACATGATTTTTGGGACCAGTTCACGTACGTAATATATGGTCTATCTTATACATCGCGCTAACTGTCAGCAAGTAGAGGCATGCATTATTCTATGGAACTGTTCCGAAATATTCGATAAGAGACTTTACTATTAGTTTATCGTGTCAGTGGAACCCAAATATCAAATTAAATCTTGACAAGATAAGGGATCAAGTTTTAATGCAGTGAATTTATCAACCTTCCCGGATTGTCCAAGGCTAACCGGTATTGCTTCAGTCCCGAGAATTGTAATATCGCAGGGTATTAAGAATTAGCCAACAACTTTCGGGCGATCATCTGTGCGTGCTAAATATGCAGGAAAAGTCTCTAAAATAAACTAAGAAGCTCTGAAATTTCGAAATACCATAAGTACTGCCTGGTGGAATTGTTTGTAATGAGCCGATGTTTCGGGTACCACAGATAACCTCTCTTGCTACGTTCATCAAAACTTCAGCTCATTACTACTCGGATTGAAAACTCTGTTTTTATGAAATAAACGTTTCCTTATGACAGTTGGACCAACCTAATTTGGAGGCGAAAAAATACAGCTAAACATGAATGCAATCAGCAATGGGTCATGTTCATTTCACCGCTCGGAGGCAGCACTCATTCCTATTCTCTTGGACTACGAGTGAGACGTGAGCGGTATTCAGTGATTTCTGACATCAGCTCCAATGGAAGCATTCAGTTGTGCGTTTTATTTTCCTGTATTATTTTTTATCCCTTCCTCTGTATTTCAGTCCAAAGTGTTTCAGTCCATGTTCAGATATTTCATAGTCAAAAGACTAGGTCAAATACACTCTGAACCCTGCGGATGAATATTCTGCTTTTGCGTAACTGCATCAGCGTTTTGAACGTTAGAGGCAAAGAGGCTTCGATGATTTGATGATTGCTAAATTACATTATATCTCTTTTTTAACATGCTGACTGAAGGGTAAATAAGTAAATTGAGGGGTTTGTAAACGATGTTGAAATAAATCCTATGGAGGGAATTTGGTTAAAAAAAGCAATAAGGAGGCAGAAGTGTAAGGAACTAGATGGAATTTGGAAAATTCTATAATTGTGATCGAAATAGCGATCTTTATTCTTCGCCGGTCGGTAGTTTAAACGTCCCTAGAGAGTTTGGCGTATTCCATACAATACTATGCGGAAATCTTATACTGCAGTACAAAATCTGTCATATTAGACGGCATGCACAGAACTCCCTCAATGTATTCGACCGAGTTGGAAGCATTATATACTAAACAACGCGGCGAACAAGCTGGTTTTCACTTATTCGTATTCATGCCAATACATAACATTAAATATGATCTGAATCTGGTAAGACTGGTTCCAATGGGAAATTGTCGGATTGCAGTCACATCATTTCACAACTCTAAGAATGCGTTCTGTTTGTATGATGTAATTGATGCATTGTGTCACACGATCAGGTTTGATAGACACATTGTCGGAATTGACAATGGACCAGGTGGACGAGTTAAAGATCCTGGATAAAGAGATTTGCTTGAAAATCCATAATCATTAGGCACTGAAATTCTGTTGCCATACCAACAAAAACCCAAGCACCAAGATATGAAGGGTTGAGTTTTGAAAATACTGATATTAGTCAGGGCTGTCGGGATCTGGTGCCGTCCTTCTCCCGAGAGTTTGAGAAACCTAAATTTCCGGTCTCAGTCAACTCATTTACGAATACGTGACGACAGAGATGAGTAAAAGCGAGGATTGGTATTGCATGAAGCACTTGAAACGTCTAAAAGAACTATCAAACAAATCGACGAAATTAATGTTGAACCAAACAGATAAAGGAGCTCGCAATTGTTATCATCAATAAGATTGGGATTACATTGAAAAAAATGAATATGAAATACTGGGCCGACGAAGTCAAAAATTCACAACAGACTCCATACCGATAAGGATATTGAACAACTCAAATAGAAATAATCAATTTTATGAAATTAACGAGCCTAAAAACAGAATGGAAATGATTGACGCCTTAACTCTTTGACGGATACGACCCAACAGGTACGCAATTCTTCAGATTGTACCGCTAATGCCTACCGAAAGGTGCACAAAGACGGAGCTCCGATGAAGCCCTCTTTTGGACGTGTGTAATTCTCCGTATAACACGCTATTACTCTAAGTGGTTAGCCAGCCTACTGGAACCAGTCCAGGGCAGTCTTTCTAGACATAGTGGTGCGAGATAGCCATTGTCAATCTCACAAGAAACTAATATAAGACCTAGCGTCTTGAAGGGCAGCAGATGTTATCATGGAAGATAGTATTCTCTGTTTATCGAAACTGTTCGGAATCACCGAAACTGTTAAGTTACATTTTGCGGAGTACAATTCAAGATAACAAAATCTCCATAGGATCATTTTGGACTGAACCTGAAACAGCCTACCTCTATGTAGGCAACAAGATGTTCACATTTCAGTTCACTGCCTCGAAAATATACCGCAAAATGAGGACGGAGTGGCAAATGGTACTCCATTTGAGGGCGCGCACAGAACTCCCTCAATGTATTACGAGCCGAATGGAAAGCAATTATAATACTAATTGTATTGCTAGATAGCTTTTTTTTTTTTTTGTTTTTTTTTTTTTTTCTGTGAGGAATTACCTCGAATTATTTGCATATTCGTGTTTTACTACAAATAACCTGCGTGATACAAAGCCGACGACATTCATTTTGCAATTAATTGAGAACTAATCTTATTCTGTAATGAAAAATGTGGCCTTTCCAGTATCTTCAGTGAAGTCGTCATACGAATGATTGGCGAAATTTCTTTTGCGCCATTTCAGAAATATGAATTTTCCTACCGCTGAGACAGCAAATTTCAATACGTCAGCTCGTCCACATCGACCATTGGTCGTATACGGCGTGTCTGTCGTTCGTGTGAAATTTGCCGAAAGAATGTCCACTCATGCTCAAATCATGATTCCATTAACGATGAATTATCTACACTCGCTTTGTGCACTAGGTGACAAATCACCTCGAGCGATGGAGATTCTCTACCCCGGGTGATATTTCCTATTTTTAGTTTTCAATCGCAGAAGACGATTGAGCCAATTATTTCCACGACTGATTTGCTATTATTTCATCCAGCAGCCCATATTAGATTAACGTGGGCAAACGCGTATCACATGCCATTAACGGGGCATTCCCTTATTGACTAAGTCTTTGGATACTGCTTAATTGCCGTTCGCATGCCTGATTTATCCTCAGTCGACTGTGAGCTTTGGTTTCAAATCCGGGCCTTATCCATACTTGGAGACTGGAATTTTTCCGTAAATTACTTGCAAATGTTATCTTGCTTACGGTTCAGCATGATATGTATGACGTTCACGAGCTTATTCTTAAGTGCTCCAAACTTACTGACACAATGGTCATAATTCCTGTTAACCTGGAAGTTCCTGTTGTCCCTGTCTTTCTCAACGAATGCCTTTTAATGCTATTTTTGTCTAGGTGAACAGGTCCCCATCAAAACCATACAAATTATGTGCGAAAAAAGGACTGATAATGCCCCCGTCGAATTCTCAAACTGCGCCAGCCTATTGCAACTCCACTGAAAGCGGATCTCAAAGTTCCACGAAACTGTGATGACTATTGTTTGACTTTCAACATGAATTTACTACAGCGGACATATGTCACTGAAGAGCCAGAAGATATTCGTTATCGATTAGCTGGTTCAAACGTCTTTTCGAAAATTGATTTGAAAGATGACTAGTTGCAAATTCCGCTTGATAATACATCCAGTTCGTTGACAATATTACAAATAAACCCATCATTTGTTTCTGTCAAATGCCATGACCTTTGTGTTGCCTTGCAGCGTCCATCAGTATCACTTTGCAATAACTCAGGAGCGATTGTATGTGGGGTGTTTAGGAACAAACTGTTAAACATTTGAGATTAAATGCATCGAAATTGCTATACGTAGGCCTAAGGTACGACACCTAGTCCGGTACAATATACTCCTTGATCTCGAACGAACAGTCGAGGTGATAAATCATGTTTCTGATTGCTGAGCTTGATGTTCAGATCGCAATCGTTTCATCATCAGTCGCGGTGACATCGTCAGTGCATGGGCTTAGCAATCCGAACCCCATGTAAACCAACAACATGAACTACGACCAATGCTGATTTTCAAATCCATCCAGAGTGATAAATCGTCCAACACCCAGTCGTTTGCTACGGTTCACTGAATCAGCTGTCCCTTTCCGTCATAAGCCCAATCTGTGCAAACAACTGACACTTGCGACCGGTCGAAAAACGTACATCGATAGAGCTAGGAGAGCCAATGTCCTATCAACCGTTCGTACCTGTCGCAGTTCGAAGGTGGATTCAGTGAGCTTATGTCCTCCCGTTATGTTATTTTTCCAAAAATAGGATATTTTTAAGTGGAATTGGTTGTATGAATTCTCCTAACTTTGACAATATTCCATCCTCTTTTCTTAAAGTGAGCAAGTGACCAGCCCTCATTAATCTCATATTTCAATAGAAATGAATATGTGACAGATGAATTATCAAACTCGCATGCCATAGATAGTTGCGTTAGGTGCGACCATCAAACTCTACTGAGGCCACGAAACTTATTTGCCAATCATACAGCATACATTTAGACGTCCTATTCTACTCAGCTTATTGCTTTTTCCCAATTTCGCCAGTGATCTAATTCACATAAATAGAAGCGCTTATATTTCCCTATACTGCACTGGTTGCCGCGCTCTCTCACATCAATTACCAATCCAGTCTGGTAGTATACACAATTCTCATAACAGACGGGTGGCTTGGTTTGTTATCAATTCGGTTGTAATGGTGCAATAAAAGACATACATTTAACCAACATCTCAAGTGGGAAAATCTTGTCGACACACTACGCAGACGCCACTCACTCTGGTCATGAACACCTTGCGAAATACACTTTCACATCGAGCACACTTGCGACTTGGGAACAACTCAATGAGATCGAATTCAAAACCTTTAAAGCCGGTATACATTGGTCCATATCTGTCAAGCATTTCCTATATTCTTACAATCGCAATATTAAAATTTAAAACCAAGAAGGTCAAATGAATACCCAATTACCCGTGCAACGCTTGCACTGTCCGCCTCTAATTAATCAGAATAATGCCGTGAATTATTTTCGAAGATTGAATTCCATTGCCACGGTACGAAGAAGACATTTTAACATAAGGATCTTGGCTATGAAATATCCGAATATGAGCTGAAACCCTTTGGATTGGAAGACGAAGAAAGTGGTAATAGAGAATACAGGAGAATGGAATGTCCCAATGGATATTTTGGTTGAAGATTTGACATCAGAAAACATTCGCTATCAGCTGGCGTACCGCCTGCAAACAGACAAATCAGGGAACGTCATTGCTGTCTCCTGTATGCGACAAGTAAATAAAAAGTCAGTACCGATTGGTTTTCTTGTTCAACCGCGATGTGCCATTCATGAACATTAAAGATTGAGCTGATTCAAAACAATTCAATATGAAAATGTGTAATAATTTCAAACATGTCGTTGCCTGAAGTAAGGTATAAATAAGAGATTGAAGAATGTCAGGTTAGAAGCAAATATTATTTCTCCTAACAGTTTCCAATCAATAAAGGCTAGCCGAAGTAATCAAAAACCTCCAATTCATGGTAATTTCAATATCAAAGCTGTTTCTAATATACAAATACGTACTGCCGTGTAAGAAACAATAGAGCACATAACTCCTTAGACTGAATCATTACACTATCGGAATCCGCGAACACGGAATACGGAGAATCTCGATGAAAATGCACCATTTCCACGGAGTACAGCATTCCCGATCTTACTGAATGTTAGCGTGATGTGGATTTCGACTTTGCACTGCGTACATGAACTAGCCACACAAATCATATCACCTGAATTATCACTTGAGCACTCCAACTGAACTGAACAGCGTAGGTCCCAGTAAGTTCTATGCATATTCCCACGAAAGGGAACAAATCGATTCTGATTTTGTGGCATGCAGCTGTCCTATACGGAACTTGAGCACGAAAACAACCCAAACTTCCTGTTAGAATGCGCGCAATGTTGTTAAAATTTGCTCCGTGCACGTTTTGTTATCATTTCATATGACTATGGAAAAACAGAGCAAGTAACTGAAAATGTGTATAAGTACAACTCTGTTGACTGATACACAGAATTAACCTCATTAGAGCGAATTTTTGTCACATGAGGTTGAAATCATCTGGCTGTACTTGTGTAATGCATATGTTATTACTTATATATATATGTATTGTTGTGTAGTATTGTAACATATATGAATTCTGAAAATTAGAGTCTAAAACA
>LUCM01001583.1:4964-39027 GCA_008360955.1 Fasciolopsis buskii
GTACAACAGAACTGAACGCACTGCAGCACAGTACACACGACCTTTCAACTTTAGTGAAATATCAGGCCGACGCCACAAGTGCTTCAGTCCAGCGTAAGCTGCCCGAGTCTTGGATATACGTGTACTTGCCTCCACTGCCGAACTACCATCGTTCGACACGCAGCTACCGAGGTAGGTGAAACGGTCCACAGTCGTTAGTTCATCTCAATCCAGTATCAAGTTCGGCGCTGCTGTCGTCCAGTCCTGTAATAGCATATGCCAAACCGAGCAACCATTCTCGAGATTCTACCTAGTGTGCGTTGTGCATGGTTCGCGGATTCGAACAGACATACAACGTCATCTGCGTAACCTAGGTCACATAGCTTCCCTCCATTTACCAGTTCGACTCCTACATTCCGGAGACCTCGTAAAGCATATTCCATCACGTCGTCCATGGCGAAGTTCGATAGGAATGGAAAGATAAGACACCTTTGTTGAACACCGCCAGTCGCTTCGAATGAACTTGATAGTTCACCGTATACCCTAACGCGACCATAGGTATGTGAGTACAATGCTCGCAACAGGTTCATAAACTGCGTTGGCATACCCTTACGGTGGAGAGCACTGAACAGTGCTGTCCGACCCACTGAGTCGAACGCGTCTTCCACGTCCAGAAAGACTACGACCATAGGGCGGCGGCGCGTGTGGCCCGTTTCGAGTATCTGTCGGACAGTGAATATCTGGTCGATGCAACCTCGACCTGGCCAAAATCCGGCCTGCTGTTCGCCGATATTACTCTGGCGAATCGGTATCAAACGGCGCAGCATTATCGAAGCTAACGCCTTAGTAACTATCCGACATGAAACTAAAACAACGATGATTGTTGCAGTCACTCCGTGTGCCGTCTATGAAGATGGATACAATTAGTGACTCACTCCACGATAACGGAATGCGTTCCTCGTTCCAAATACCATGAAGCAAAGAGGTAAGGGATTTCACCATAGCTTGCCCACCCAATTCGAAGGGAACTGGGGAAGGTCGTCGGGACCGGCCGTATTTCCCCTCCTCAGAAGCCGAATATCTGACTGCACTTCCACTTTCGTTGGGACATCGACTGACATCGACTGACATCTCCCAATGTTTCACAGCTGCAAACGTCGGACTAAATACGTTAGCGTGTGGCCAGCTAAGCTGATCCATCTCTTCGGCTACCTTAACCCACCAGCTTTCGCGGTCATTCCTAAGACTTATGGTCAACTGACGCTGCAACTGTCGACGCATCTTATTCACTTCCTTGCAGTTAGGCAGTTGGCGTTTTTGTTCCATTAGACTCAGTGACCCTTGCGAGATCCTGTGTCTTTGATGAACGCTAGATCTAGGACCGCAGGCGAAATATGCTGCCAAATGCATCGCCCGCTTAATTTGATCCCACTGATCGTCCACACTGTTTCTCGTCGGAGTTCTTGGTTCCTCGGACAGTTTCTATTCATAGCTGTTTCGAACACCAGAATCACACAAATGTTCGACAAGCTAATTGTGCTTGTGGCGTAAGTCGATGGCCGTTGAGCTGCAGCAAAAATCGCATGAAAACTAACGCATGGTCCGATTCGACGCACCCGGTCCAGTACGATCTAAAGTTCTGGACAGAACCTCGCCAACGGTAGCTAACTGCAATATAGACAATCTGACTCACAGTACCTGTCGATTTAAAACGACATGTCGCTGTGCGACGCGAACTGCATCGGAACTCCGTACTAGACAGAAAAGAGTTATCGCCTCCACAGAATTAGAGAAGTCTTTCCTCGTTGTCTGTTCGCTGAGCAGGCAAGGCACATCGCCCACCTAAACACTAAGTTTTCCAACTTGTGTACTGAAATCACCTGCTACCACCACAATGTTAGAGCGTTTGCTCCTCCGAACAAGGGTGACGAGGTCATCATAAAACTCGTCTTTCTCCATGTCAGTGCTGCAGTCTGTTGGAGCGTGTGCCGAAATGACAAATAAACTGCGTTTAACACTACTACGGTCCACAAGCGACCGTTAATCGGGATCCAGTCTGGAAGGGCCGCTTCAGCATTCCTAATTGAGACTATTCCCACACCGCGTTGACGCACAGCTTGAGCTGCTCCGTTTCCTGAAGTGCGAAGAAAATGTCTTGACGAGACGTTAGGCGCAGTCAGTTGAATTACTCCACTCTACTCGAATCCTGAATTCGTGGTTCACTCACGCAGCAAATATCAATCGAAAGTGAGTCTCTGTCAGAACCAAACACGCCTGTTGGCCAGCCTGCATTAAAGTGCGCACATTGAACGAACCGAGATTCAGATGCTGACGAGGCTTGAGAAAATGTGAGCTAACAGACTGAAAACCACCTACCACACTATTTGACAGTGAACCGTTGCGAGTATCGGGCGTGTTGTCAATGGAGGACACTATGTGTAGGCAGAGTGGGCAAAGAGACTGGGTTGGAGACAGAGAAAATAGGCTGAATATAAGAGAGGGAACCAGTAGTGACAATTATTGAAAATGATTGCTGAAAAGAGGAGATTAATCTGGGCGCCATAAAAATAGAAGCATGAATTATGCACGACTGCACCACTTATAGCAATTTGACGCGCCCAAGCAACCGTTAACAAGCAGAGGGAATCTGACTAAATAAGTGCAGTAGTTAAAATGTATGCCAGCCAAAGCACAAACGGCTCCACATACTGAGCAGCACTCCTTTCTTTGGAAGGAGTGAAGAAATCGACCATCAGAAGAAGGGCGACAAGTCCCAACGGTAATGTAGAAGTGTTAGGTGAAGCAATGAACATGCACGTTTTCCAATTTTGGTAGACGAGATGATTACGAAGATGATCCTATCTTGTAAAAAAAGTAGGATTGGTATTTGGTCGGACAGACTTAGAATACTCGATCGATTGAGGATCCAAATCTTTTCCTCGATGGTATGAACTACAGTACCCGTAAGTTCGAAGTGTCTTTTGTACTTCAAAAATGTAATGTTGAACTGAGTCGAAGCTAGATCTTGTTTTTGAAGAGGGAAGATCTGCGTGTAGACAGATGTAGTTATTTGGACAACTGTATGAAACCAGATGATGGCATACCAGATAAATTATAATTAGCGCTTGGAATTTACTAATTTGATTAATTTGCAGTGTCAGTGTGACATCCAGTTACGATCAAAGGGTAAGTATGCACAGCAGCATGGAGGTAGTTGGTGCTCCACGGCTCAGAAACATGGCCGTTGAGGACAGATGATGTGCGAGGACTTTCGATGTTTGAACACCGTTGACTACGTGGTACTGGTGCAATACGATGAGGGGATTTACCCAGTGACTCACTGGTTAGGCGTAAGGCCCTAGAGTTCAACCTTTAGGAGACAGACTGAACTAAACAAATCAAGGGCAGAGCTGCATGATATTGGGCGCATCTCTGCTTTGTGGATAAGGGAACGGGCCCCCATCCAGGTAGTTAGCCGTGAATAAGGTGGAATCAGGCCCATCAAATAAACGGTCGCGGACAAGCAGCTGCAGTGCCGAGGGTATGGTGGGTTTTCGCCTGGCAAGCAACCTCCCTAAAAATACCACAAGAGCCCGCTGATAGCACAGTAGCGTGGCGAGTGTGGCCCAGCAACTAAATAAAGCTCTGTCGTGTTCCATTGACCCGCCAAGGTTTTCCAGAGGAGGCCTACGGTCCGACCAGCTGGTCAACGGCTCGCCTGGAATAATTCTGCTGCCCTGTAGAAAGCGCTTGGCTGCACAAAGGTTGAAGATGCATCGTCGGATAAAAAGGCCTATTCTAGACTGGGCGACTCAGCAGTATAACAGGCCACAACTCATATAATCATACGAACGCGCCCTTTGATTGGCTGTGCTACAATTCTACGTCATGCTTATTTTGTTGTTTTGTTGTCGGATATTTAGTTCGATTATGTTCTCCGTTCGACACTACAATCGCTTGTAATTACTGTTGTTTAAAAACCGCATCATTTCTCAACATGGATTGGGATAACGCACTTCTGCACTACAAAGATCTTCAAATCGATCTAAAAGAGACACTCGTGCTGGCTGCCAGGCAGCTCTTAAATGTAACCTTCCTACCAACATGTCCATTCCGACATTGTTGAGTACAAACACCCGCTTTCTAATTACGAAAACGTCGGGTCTGTCTCTCACACTTCAGTCACCGATTTATGTTCACACATGTGTCTACTGCATACACGGATCGTGGCTGAACCCAGATATCGCTGATTTGCTCGTGTCGATAGACAGCTTCAGACTCCAGTTGCAAGAGAGAGTTTCGAACAAGAAGACTGGAGGCGGTGTGGCAACATACATAAACTTCTTCTGTTCTGGCAAGTCCAACGTTGTTTATACGTACCCGCTAAACGAAATTGACTGTCTCGTAAAACAGTGTCATCCCAGGTTTTCTCGTCATAACAGCATTATCATAACCAATTTATACACTGCCCCCTTTAGCTCGCAACAAAATATCGCATCTTTTTTCGACTCTTTTCTAATGTTTATTGTTCCTCTTCTTGTGGATACTCTGCGTATTAATGTAGGTGATTTTCATCATGCATCTACCTTACCACTGACTGTGTTTGATTTGGCTGATCTCTGCGTTTCTCCCACCAGAGGCGGTTCCATTTTAGATGGAGTTATTATCGACGACCCCGATTTATTTTCTCTGAAACTACATGCTCCAATTTCAAGTAGCGATCACTGCCTGCTTCTGTCAAGGCCCAAGATATACTCTAGGTCAGCTTTCCATTCCTTCAGCCAAACAAATCAAATCCAAGTTCGCCTCCGCAACATTTTACACAACTACCTCATTCTTCTTCACTGGCATCTGCTTGGTTATCTTTTAAAACCCTGCTCAATGACAATGTCAAACTTTTCAGAGACGGCCAACGCAATATTTGATATCCGCTGACCCTCAGAAACATTATACGTCTCAAATGGCTGCATCTCCACACAAAAACCGAAATCTCTAAGACGACGCAAGGAGCACCTCTACAAATCCCGTAATAACTCAAGTGTGCAGTAGATTTCCAACCTAATAGAAGCTTAAATCAAACGCATCAACACTACATTCGCCAGCCAACTCCTAAAGGGTAACAAAAATCGAGTCCTATGGCAAGGTATTCAACTGTTGTGTGGGAGGAAGCATAGAAAAACTTTTGCGGACGTCGACAGTATCAATCGTGCTTTCATGCATCCTTCCACTTATACCCCAGTCATATGTATAGAGGGTGATGATATGATAGCAACAGGTTTTTCTAGGGAAGAGGTGCTCGACCTTCTCTGCACCACTAAAATTACTACAGGACTTGGCCCCGACAGTCTGTCTTCAGCTACTTAAAGGCATGGTGCTGTGGCTCTGACCGATGCATTAAATTTTCTGATTAACTCATCATTAAGCTCGTCGTCTACCCCTGACTGCTGGCAACATGTCAATATTATTCTCATCCCTGAATCTAGCAGCTCTACTTCTTTAGCAAAACGTTTTCACCCCATCACCTTAACGTCTTCTGGTCTTAAACTGACGAAGCGTATTATACATAAACGCCTGCTTTCTTCTATGCGTCCTCCCGAAAACCCTTTTCAGTTTGCCGAAACGTTCTTCTTCAGATAGCATCCAAATCTGACCAAAGCCGTTTCCGTCGGCTGATGCACTTCTCTGTCCCCAATGCCCCTTCAAACTAGCCACAATGTGCNAACACTGATGCGTAAAGGTCAACAGGAGTGTTTAGCTCATGCAATGGAGACCCGAATCATTGATGTATGTTGTATTCAAGAAACTCATATTTAAGACTCCAACACTGTAATCCGACTGACATCCCCATCCAGTCATTCCGTGAAATTTCATCTGCGTCCTTCTGAAGATCCTGAGGCTCCGGCTTCTGGTGTTGCTGGCGTTGATGTGGCTCTCAGTAAGAGGATTGAGGCTGCACTGCTTGACTGGATTCCAGTGGACAGCCGGCCGTGCGCGCGAGACTTAGAGGTTTGTGCAAAGAAAACTGGTCGTTTGATAGACGCGCCTCAGCATGTTAAGCACAGCGAGGCGGGGTGGCATTGTGATTTTGGTGGGAGAAAGGAATGCTCGAGTAGGTCGGCTATCTTTGAATGAGCGCACTTAGGAGACCATTTTGGTCTCTATTCCAGTCGTTTTGAAATCGGAGAACGGTTGTTGGTTTCGTGGTCAGACTACCAATTGTTTCTCACCAGTACGAAATTTAGACGTTCTAATCTCCGGTACGCCACCTGGCGTCAGTGGTGGACCTAAACTGACCACCTCGCTGTTAGCTACAAATGGCGAAGCTGTCTACACGACTGCCGGTCGTACTATAGCGCCCCCCTCGACTCGGACCACACTTTAATATGCCCTGAGCTGTCCATGTGCTTTGGTGCATGATGCAATGTCGGTTGGACTGCGACAAGCCATCTGATATGACTAGCCTATCAATTTTCAAAGCGCACTGGCTGAAAAGCTAAGATTCACCCCACCTCAAAACATCAACGAGAACTGGTCGCGTACTAAGAGATCGAAGATGCCGCTGTCATGGGAAACTCCCGCAAGTTGCTACACCTCATTCAAGCTACCGGTAAGGAAGCATTGGGTGTGAGTGAAATCACCTGTGAAAGTGAAGCTTCGCCTATCTACAACTCGCAGCTCCATTTTGTGTGCTGGGCGGAGCACTTTGAGGAAAAATTTAGCTGGCACCCTGCGTCATCCCGTCCTGCAGCGATTCCGGCAGGCGTCCGGTGACTTGTTACGACAGATCCACAAAATGACGTTCAGATCCACAATGAAATTCCAGGCTTAAGACGCTTTAGAAGATCTGGCATTCCGAGAAATTTCCCTCCTCGTGGGGAAAGTTGATCGTTGTCCCCATCGTTTAAAAGAGCTTGCGTAGTGACTGCGCGAACCATAGGGATAATAGCCTAATCCCGATAATGTCAAGGCTGCTATCCGTCATTCTTCGCAGGTAGCACAACATGCTTGAAGGGCAAATTCGTGAGGAACAGACTGGGGTTCGCGCTGGTCGTGGATGAGTCAACCAGATTTTCACCCTCTAACAGGCACTAGAGTACGTTTCACTTTCCAAAAATCAACGATCACGGTGTTCTTGGACAAACTTTGATCCCGCTAATAGGTCTATGCACTGTTTTTTATAAATGGAGTACCCGAGAAATAACTGCTGGCCCTCAAAGAGTTGTATCGTCATAACTAAGGTGGGGTTGAAGCTTATGGCCAACTTTCGCCACCCTTCGTCGTCTCCAGTTGAGTACGGCAAGGCTGCCCATATCCACATTTTTACTTAAATTTATCATAGAGGATGTTTTGCTGAACATCCTGTCCAGTCTTCCAAACGGTGGACCTGAAGTCCTCCAAGGGAAAATAATTTTTGACGTAAAGTGCACCGATGATGTCACCCTGATGGGCGACGATGCACAGACACTTCAAACAGCGTAAGATCGCTAGGGGATTGAGGTATGTGCTTATCACCTTCAAAATGCAAGATACGTCAAGACTGGCAAGAGCCCGTATCCGCACTCTCTCGTTTTAGTGATCGGTTAGAAGTAATCGACAGCTTCAAGCACGTCGGTAATCTTATCACACCCGGCAGTGTTGGGGGGGAGGTCGCATCACGAAGTGTGAAAGCCAGAGAAATATTGGTGAAATACGACAGCCGAGGCGGCGACATGACATCCGGCTCCCACTCAAGGGAAGAGTGTATAAGATCACAGTCCGTAGTGTTCTTTACCGTTACGAGACCTGACATATCCGCGCCGACAATGCCCGACGACTTTGTGTTCAACCACCGATGACTCTAAAGCATCTCTCCAGTTCGGTGGGAAGATCAGATGAGAAATGACGAGATGTGTCGTCGTGTATTGGGTGCAGACAGTAGTCTACTGACTATGCTAATCGCTCTACATCGCCTTCGATGGCATGGGCACGTATCGCGTATGCCTGTCCACGGTAAAGTTTTCGTGCTCTTTTTGCTAGTGCTGGACAAGGGTAGAAGAAGTAACAGGTAGATCAGGCTAAAAATTGGCGTAGAGGTATGGAGATGTTAACTTTAGCTTTGGCCTCGGTTGACACTTCAGGCCTTCCGGGCTGGAGTCCAAGGGTTGTTATGGGCTGGAGACAAGGAGAGATACGGATCAGAACCGAAACCAATAGCGGGAATGCTATGTAGCCTGTCTGTAGAAGCCGTTCCCTTAAGTAGGCACCGAGAACGACAAAATAGTCACAAAATGTGCACAATGAAAACGCAAAAATGACTGATTTGTCGTTGTTCACTGCGATTACTATTAGTACTTTCCCCCTTTTATCCACCTTCTGTATGATTCTATTTATATATTTTCGCATTGGCACCGTAACTGTTGTCAAGCCGGTAAAATTATATATATATACCAACTTAGTTAGGATGTGTTGCACATGTCCACAGAACGCCTGCCTCGCTGTACGCTGTTCTCCAAGGCATGTAATGGTTGGGGGATAGATCGAAGTGGTCAGCTGATCGAACGGAGAAAAAGTACGAAAATCATAACAAACGTACCGGTTCGTGTAGGTCCAGTAAGACTGTGGTTAGATAATCCCCTCAGAACGATGTCTGGAGACGATAAGTGATATGGCTTAGTCCAGCAGTCAGTAGCGTTCTTGAATCCGAAATCTTCTGCTCATCTAGCAGTTGATCTTTCTCTATTTCTTATTTTCTTTTCAGTAGAAAGTATTGTAAAGTAGCAACCAAACCAAGACACTTCAGTGCGAGGTTGATGGTCATAAAAACTGAAGAGAATTAACGAAAAAGCACTGCTGACCACTTAATCGCTTTCCGTAAAAGTAAGTTGTTTAAATGCATATACATGCACACGCATAGACGGAAAGTTTATTCATTGTGGTAGGCGACTGCACTACTATACATTCCCATTATTTGTAATGGATGCAGACGTTGGTAAAACCTGGCTTTGTGATAGTTTGTGAGACATAAATATAAACTGGATTAGTGTACACTAAATGGGCCTGGTTAGGCAGAATTACAGAGACTGATTCATTCGAATATCCGTTGTGACAGACGAAGCATGGTGTCGCTTGAATCCATTGGCGGAACGATCGCGATAATGCGATACAGTCGGAAAAGTGATCATACAAAGGGGTAAAACTCACTTGTAATGAGCCGATAAAGGTGATGATGCCCCAGCCAATTTGCTTTGAATCCGGTTCGACCAACACGAGTTGTTGACTGTAGTTGACAAGGAATCGTTTCTCGTGACTGCACAAAAGAAAGAGAATGAAGAAAGTAATAAAACCAAGGTCCATCAACAGATGTCAAGTTTGGAGCACAGAACTTACCTGCCTTTACTTTCTACAGTACATCCGATGAGGGCTTCAGATGCTGAAAGGAAGAAGTAATGGTCTCACGGGTGATATAAGCACGCAACAAAATCAGTAAAAAAAAACGAGAGCGACTCAAAAAGACTAACGGGCTAGTGCGATGATTTCCAGGTGAAAATATATTTATTTTCTTATCACACGAGATTGGGTTTAAGGGCATTCCGTGTGGACTACCACAGTGAATGTACGAGAACAACCGTTAGCTGTTGAGAAAGCATTACAGGTGAAGTAAAATTCAGATGAAAAAAAGACAGACGATATAGACATCATGGGAGGACCTTAAGAAATACGCTCTAAGTCTATTAGCGCTGGTCAAGTAGATTGGGTATCTACCACCTCTCTGCCAAAAGAGGCCAGAGATTCGAATCCCAGCTCTAGTGGTCACTTTGGTGGTAGAAAGCGGTTCGCTTTTGCCCGAAGTGTTATCACCTCTGACCTATTGGGATCCTATATGGTCTCGTAATATTCCAAGTTTCCGGCTTACGGTTACTCTTTTTTCCTTTCTTCCCGCGTAGTGGGACCTAATCGTTATGGGCCGTACCTCCATGAAATACAGAGGTCAATTAACTGATGGATATGGTAAGCGCAACATTTATGTTTCTTTCACAAATGGATTTAACAACTGCTTGAATCCGACTAATACTTTAATTCGACGTGAGAATTTTTTGAATTCAGTTCAAAATAATATCGACCAAAACGCCTCGACTGAAAATACAGAGCCATTATTACTCGTGTCTGTTCACGAATAAATCGAAAATAAAGGCGATACAAGTTAATTTACCTCCACTTATGAGAACGGGGTTGATTACAATTTCCTGGTTGATTGGTGCATCTTATGATGATCTCAGATGTTTCGAATCGACGCATTCGATATTCACATGTGAGATGATTTATGCACGGCTTACATATTAAAATTTCAGGCACCGTTTGTTCCCTACGAATTCGAATTCGATTAGAAACCACGCTAAAATCTGATACGACGGGATAGATGGCCAAATGATGAAGAATATGTTGTGTCGTCCGATTGACACAACTATGAAAACACAAAACACAGGAAGTCAACACTAGGTTTTAGGTAGTACGCAGGGAAACAAATAAAACAAATCTGTAATAAACGTCACGTGGCACAGCACAGACGCGAGTCTCATCCTCTGGGACTATGTGCGCAATAGCTCAGTCGGCTGACTAGATCTCACTTGTTTGGATTGCAGTATACTAGGAGTGAAATACCAACTGGGCTAATGAGGGAACCCCTGGTTCGTTTTCACACATTAACTATGCCACTGATTGACGCTTTAGACGTGCGCTAGATGTTCTATTAACTTGATCCGGACGAGCGCCCAGAATATACTGGGGGCAACCGAAGCCAGCGAGCGAGTGACGAAAACATGAATAGAGAGCTCCAGCATAAGGGCGTCGTGAATTCGGCTGGGAAACAGAGACCCGGAAATTCGATGCGCAAACACAGTAATCAACCGGTAGGAAAATAACAAAGTCCGAGGCGAAAACCTAAGTTAAGCGAAACAAAGTAAGGTAGAGAATAATTCAGCAAATATATATCATCAAAGAAAACAAACAAGTGCGACAACTAAGAAGCCACTAACTTGTGGGAGAAACAACCGTTTTCAACAATCTTCCCCAGTTCAATCTTACAGCTGTTTACGTAACATACATTTAAGAGTTTCAATAAAACAAAATGTGACGCACCAGTGCAAATTCTGAATTATATTATTCACTGAATGAACAATTTAGCGATTTACTACTGCTATTACAAAAACAACGAATGGCACGTTCGATAGCGACCTGATTAAAAGCACATGACGATTAAATTGATGAAGGGTACACTGTCACAACAAAAATGCACCTAGACGTGGCTGGACGGCTTGCGTGCCTCCAGTACCCAACGAGCTATACAGGATGGCCTATCTCAAGCCGAAGATCCAATCATGCCTGGAAGGTCATTGGATAGAGGCCTTACAAAGTAGCCTCCTGGTCCCCTAAGTCGGGGGTTGATCTGACTAAGCAGCTCAGTTGGAAGAACAATTAATCCAAGTAGATGGACTTCCACTCAGCTATGCTCCGCTGCCTTGCGGTCAGATTCTTGTCAGAACGAAAGGCTTTGGTTGAGAACCCTAATCGTTCTTCTGCTTAGCGACTGGACTCCCTAGCAGTACCCGTCCATCAATCCGCATGAGTTACACGCCTACAAATAATTCCATACTGCATCGGTCGTCGCGCAGGATAATCAGGATCGCGCTGCCCATTGAATCGAGCGAGGTAGGTGATGACGAGTCTGCTGCTACTCAGAGTTCCGTCTCTTTTATTCGACCTGTCTCTTCTGTCTCCAATCCAATGTCTTTGCTCACTGCCTATCCATAGTAACTTCACTAATAACACGCCCGATACTCGCAACGTTTCAGTGTCAAATAGTGTGGTAGGTGGTTTTCAGTCTGTTAGCTCACATTTTCTCAAGCCCCGTCAGCATCTGAATCTCGGTTCGTTCAATGTGCGCACTTTAATGCAGGCTGGCCAACAGGCGTGTTTGGTTCTGACAGAGACTCACTTTCGATTGATATTTGCTGCGTGAGTGAACCACGAATTCAGGATTCGAGTAGAGTGGAGTTATTTAAACTTGGACGGCCAAAGTCTCGTCAAGAACATTTTCTTCGCATCTTAGGAAACGGACAGAGCTCAAGCTGTTGCGTCACGCGTGTGGGAATTTCTTCAAATTAGGAATGCACTGAAGCGGCCCTTCCAGAATGGATCCCGCATTAACGGTCGCTTGTGCGACCGATACATCTGAGACTCCAGGGATACAGTCGGTTTATTCGAGGAAGGATATAGTCGAAATATTAAACGCAGTTTATTTGTCAATTTCGGCAACCGCTCCAACAGACTGCAGCCACTGACATGGAAGAAAAACGAGTTTCATATGAAAATGAGCCTCGTCACCCTGTGTTGGAGGAGCAAACGCATCTAACCATTGGGTGTAGACAGGTGATTCAGTAAACCCAAGTTGGAAAACTTAGTGTTAGGTGGCGCGATGTAGCTTGCCTGCTCATGCGAACAGACAACGGGAAAGATTATCTCTTTATTACTGTGGAGGCGATAACTTCTTTCCTGTCTAGTACGGAGTTCCGATACAGTTCGCGTCGCACAGCGACATGTCGTTCTAAATCGACAGGTACTGTGAGTCAGATTGACTATATTGCAGTTAGCTACCGTTGGCGAGGTTCTGTCTAGAACTTTAGATCGTACTGGACCGGGTGCGTCGAATCGGACCATGCGTTAGTTTTCATGCGATTTTTGCTGCAGCTCAACGGCCATCGACTTACGCCACAAGCACAATTAGCTTGTCGAACATTTGTGTGATTCTGGTGTTCGAAACAGCTATGAATAGAAACTGTCCGAGGAACCAAGAACTCCGACGAGAAACAGTGTGGACGATCAGTGGGATCAAATTAAGCGGGCGATGCATTTGGCAGCATATTTCGCCTGCGGTCCTAGATCTAGCGTTCATCAAAGACACAGGATCTCGCAAGGGTCACTGAGTCTAATGGAACAAAAACGCCAACTGCCTAACTGCAAGGAAGTGAATAAGATGCGTCGACAGTTGCAGCGTCAGTTGACCATAAGTCTTAGGAATGACCGCGAAAGCTGGTGGGTTAAGGTAGCCGAAGAGATGGATCAGCTTAGCTGGCCACACGCTAACGTATTTAGTCCGACGTTTGCAGCTGTGAAACATTGGGAGATGTCAGTCGATGTCAGTCGATGTCCCAACGAAAGTGGAAGTGCAGTCAGATATTCGGCTTCTGAGGAGGGGAAATACGGCCGGTCCCGACGACCTTCCCCAGTTCCCTTCGAATTGGGTGGGCAAGCTATGGTGAAATCCCTTACCTCTTTGCTTCATGGTATTTGGAACGAGGAACGCATTCCGTTATCGTGGAGTGAGTCACTAATTGTATCCATCTTCATAGACGGCACACGGAGTGACTGCAACAATCATCGTTGTTTTAGTTTCATGTCGGATAGTTACTAAGGCGTTAGCTTCGATAATGCTGCGCCGTTTGATACCGATTCGCCAGAGTAATATCGGCGAACAGCAGGCCGGATTTTGGCCAGGTCGAGGTTGCATCGACCAGATATTCACTGTCCGACAGATACTCGAAACGGGCCACACGCGCCGCCGCCCTATGGTCGTAGTCTTTCTGGACGTGGAAGACGCGTTCGACTCAGTGGGTCGGACAGCACTATTCAGTGCTCTCCACCGTAAGGGTATGCCAACGCAGTTTATGAACCTGTTGCGAGCATTGTACTCACATACCTATGGTCGCGTTAGGGTATACGGTGAACTATCAAGTTCATTCGAAGCGACTGGCGGTGTTCAACAAAGGTGTCTTATCTTTCCATTCCTATCGAACTTCGCCATGGACGACGTGATGGAATATGCTTTACGAGGTCTCCGGAATGTAGGAGTCGAACTGGTAAATGGAGGGAAGCTATGTGACCTAGGTTACGCAGATGACGTTGTATGTCTGTTCGAATCCGCGAACCATGCACAACACACACTAGGTAGAATCTCGAGAATGGTTGCTCGGTTTGGCATATGCTATTACAGGACTGGACGACAGCAGCGCCGAACTTGATACTGGATTGAGATGAACTAACGACTGTGGACCGTTTCACCTACCTCGGTAGCTGCGTGTCGAACGATGGTAGTTCGGCAGTGGAGGCAAGTACACGTATATCCAAGACTCGGGCAGCTTACGCTGGACTGAAGCATACTATGAAACAGGTGTACTGAGCGAATACACCTGTTTTTACAACACATGCATCCAATGGAAAGGTGACAAAGTTCCTAGTCTCACTAGAAGGCAGCAATTACTAGTTGAAACATGAGACCCGCGTGAGAGCGGCAAGAGATTAAAATAATCGGTGGCCATCCCGAATGGATCTCTCTTTTGTGGGAAACCCACAAGGGTCAGACAAACCAAAACGTTACTGCAAGAGCGCTGACACGATTAAAATCGACAAGTAAAATGTAGGTTGTCATATAATAGGATAACGCGCAGAAAAACTACCAAAGAAGGCCATGCTGATTTACAAAAAAGATAGTACCCAATAGATCTAGATATATCTTCGTTGCGTCTCAATCTGCGTGAACAGTATATGACCTGCGTGCAGGTAATACCATTCACCGTTACATATCATAAGGCAGGTCAGTGGGAAATATCTGAAACACTTACATAAATCTAATTTGTCACCGGCTTTGTGCACCAATGTAACTTTGGGATCTGGGACATCACCTAATCCAGCCAAACCGGGAACTAAAGTCACGTCGACAGGTAAACGCGTCGAGAAAAGGTGGTTGCCTTCGGGATGTGCATTGTTCGAGAGTGTTTTGGGTGCTTCCAGATGAGAATTCTGACTAATTTCCGCAGATCGGACACGCAGCAAAGACTCAAGCCAGATATGAACTAACAAGAAGATCTCAATGGCATGCTGAGTGTGTTCCAGTTGGGACTCAGGCATACGTCTAAATCGGTCTGTCTGCAACGGGTTAGTTGGTCCCCCTCTAGATGATGACGGTGATGACTTGTTAGCAGCCGATGTCGTCGGAGGTGGCAGGAGGAGACTGGAATCCATTGCTAGTTTTTTCAATGACACCGGGATATCTTTAATATGACGTAATTCGTGCTCGAACACATCCAAGAAAATGGCATCATTCTGGGTAAAAGAAGAGCGATTCGAAAATCAGAACCGATGGGAAGAGTTGGTAAAAAATATATATGGTGAAACCGGATATCAACGGACAGTGAGCGTGGATGAGTGATCGAAACGACGTTGACAATGATACAGTGCTTGGTAACGTTTCGTATTGAAACAAAAATATTTCAAGAAACGCAAGGGTGGTCAGGAAATCGATTTAAAAAAAAGTGGGATGTGAGAAAATTGAAGTTCTACGCCGTGTATGTTTATTCACTATTCCATGAAACAACAGTCTGATTTGTGTGCAGAGTCCTGGTATACAAAATACAACAACTACCATTCAATCTAACATGATTAGCAAGCCTTTTTGGTCTCGTTCGAGGCAGCATAGCAAGAATTTAACGGTGTAAGTTTGTGTGACTGAGATTGACTTTACGTTGTGGAAGCAGTTTGTCATTCTGAATTCTGGGCTATGCGAGTTTGTTTTTGACTATAAAGGACAATTATGAACAGGCAAATTTTATTGACTTTCATTCGTCTGTCAAGTAATATGGGAAAATAACCTCAGCTTTTGCACAAATCAGAATGCAATTAAGCACAATCATAGCGAAAAAAAATGAGAAAGTGAAAAGTAAAAGACATTTGCTTAGGGTTTCACGTATACTCAGCTGATCCAGACTCTTCATCCTTTATGTCATTGATTGGGCATCGTAACCCATGATTTACCTGGTGGTTCTGGACTACTTCGGTCCCCAAACTGAAGTACAGGGCCGACCGGAGCGCGTTTTAAGACACTTAAAACACGAGTGTAGCGGCCGGAGATTGTGCAATAATCGTTAGATCCCAATTCAATTGGGAGGGGGAGGCAACGTGACCTTGAAACTTGGACTGGGTTAGAAAAAATTACAGTCCCTTTGGTTGAAAGATCTGAACACCAGGGCAGCAGAGTGAAACAGGGCATTAGCAAACCCTTTGGACCAGCAGTCCGGTTCAGCTAGCTTTCGATACTCTCACACCAGGGGCACAGTGGCCCCGGGAGTGGGAGCAGATCCTATGACCGGGAAATTCGGGTGGCATGCCTCTGCACACGCGTAGCACGTGACTTGGCTCTTATCGTATACCGAAGATGCGGCTTTAGCTTTGCAAACTCCCAACATCCAGAGCGCCGAAAATTGGTTATAAAATTTCATTTTTCCCCCCGTTATTTAACATGGATATGAAGTACTACAGGCGGTATTTCCAACAGGTAAAACACCTAAACCAATAATGAAGAACATTACACGAAAAAATAACCCACTTCTGCAGTGTTGCTGCGAGTCTCTTCATTTACGAACCGTGATATTTTTCACTGGTAGCAACATTACATCCTTGGGTTTTAAGGGTAAGATATCCGACTGTTGCAATATGCCAGTAGTTGGAAACGGAGAAAAAGCTTAACTTTTTGCTCGTTTTACAAGTACGGATACTTCCAAGCAGACGCAGAAGTTTTGTTAACACCAACTAGGACGCTGCTTGACGTTTATTTCCCGAACTATTTCCGAACAATTCAACCGCAATCTACCGTGACCAGAACAGGGACGGTTACAATGTAAAGTTTGTGCACAGAAATCATTCTTTAGACACACCCCGAAAATCTTAGTGGACCCTGGATGATTTTAAGACATCAATGGTGATGAATACCATGTACTGATCCCGACTATAGATACAAAGTGCAGCAAACGAAAACTCGCGTGGAGCAGTAAATTCCTGAGGGGGGAGAAGCAAAGCTAATGAAAAGAATGACGAATTAATTTCACGAAAGTGTGGCAAAGCGTTCTAACCCGATAAAAGAGGATAAATGTGCGTTACAAACAACAAAACTGAGCTAGAAAGTTCAGTCAGAATTTCACGGGACAACGCGCAAAATGTCATAGAGACGAACGTGATTAATCGTTTTTTCAACCTACAACAAAAAAGATTATGACTTCAACCTACAACCTTTGGCATGAATACAACCAAAAATAAAAACCATAGACTGAAGGACACAACGCCACTGGGCAAACATGAACGTGAAACTTATTGGTAAATGACCATAGTTTCAGGAAATTGGTCATAACCAGCTGGTTACCAACAGCCACAACGACTGCCAGGATGGCGGGGGGCGGAAATTCATATTAACGAGGAAATAAGCCTTAAATCTATTCAGGTTAGCGCCAGGTCTCCTGAGGATCACCCGTTCACTTGTCCTAATCAATTACACGCATACAAATAATTCCATAATCCATCGGACGATTTAAGCTAGGCCTTCCACTTGCTGAACACAGAAGACGGAGCCTCACGAGTAACGTGTATTGACATGCAGCACGATGGCCAAGAAGGTAACCAAGAAAGAAACATGTCAAGTAAGCTCGGGTCACCACCGCTTATATAGTCTTTGGCCAGGTCGGGCGTCCGACCTTGCGAATTAATGGAAGTCATAAAACTGACAAATCAGCGTGCAGCAATGGAAGGGCACGGCAACCAAATTAATTAAAGTTAAACCGGAAGTAACGGAAACAGGAAAACGACACGGTCTTAGAAAAAGATAATAGCAGAAATAGAGTCCTCATAAAAAATAGGGGAAGCTATGGTCGTCTCCCCAACACCTCCGCTTCTCAAAATGGATCACTGGTATTTGCGTGATCGAGGTTTCAGTTCCAGCCTTTTGTCGGTCTTCTCGGACGGTCGGACCATCTCCTTGGTAATAAGTTGAGTCTGTACTTCAGTTGGCGTTATCGTAGTTGTCAGTGGCATGTTGAAAGTATCCAGTAGTAAATCCAATGGTAGGTTGCATGATTCGACATGACTTGGTTCCGGCGCTCTCGCTCTTTTCCTCAGTTGGTCCTTATGTCGAATCCAGATTTCTTTTTTCAACTGCCAACTCATACAATACTCGTCCGATTGCCCTTTTAATGGTGCTTCTGTGCAGCAGCTTCGGTTCGAACGATAACCCCTTGTGTACACCACAGATCCGGGGTTCCTGCTCCTGGATATTTACTCTCTTTGTGGAAATCATTATGTGGCGCATCGTGCGGAGCTTCCGTCCCATTGAGAATTCCGCCGGAGTCGTGCCGTTAAGGCATGTTAGGTTTGGTGTGGTTCGGTATGCAAGTAAGAACTGTTGCAGAACTTCCTTATTCGTCCGCTCTCCACGGGACTTGAGAAGTGCTCTTTTAAATGAGTCTAAAATCGTTCTCCTTGTCCGTTAGATTTCGGGTGGTGAGGTGGTGACCGGGCGTGTTGTATCTGAAGTCTTTGGTAGAATTCGGCGAACTTGACGGTCGTGAACTGCGTGCCGTTGTCGGATACGATGCCTTCAGGTAGGCTGTGGTGTCTCCCGTCTTCGTGGTTGGAGTCCGAAAAAAACCCGTCGACTAGCTGGCTGGAGACACTGAAAGATACAGTAGCGAACCATGAACAGTGGCCATTGCGTTGTCATTTTATACCGAAACAGAACGGTTGAAAAATTACGTTTGCATTGTTAGATTGTGTTCCGTATGCTGGCAACTGCAACATCTTACTTTTTCTCACCTGTGTAGTTCAACTTACTATTCCTCTAACATTTGCACCTTAAACAGAAACATGTGACTGATGGAAAAGCCAGCGGTCAATGAGCCTCGTATTGCTGTTTAACGCTGAACCATGTTGGTTATGCCGAAAAATGGGGATTTTCGCTGGAACGGGCCATACACATTGCCGTCTCGACTTGAAAGATACCTTCGTCTCTGTCGACCAAGCGTTTGTCAGAGAAGATCCCGCACCTACCTAGAGCATTGTACTTGCAAATGTATGCTCGCGTACAGATGTGCGGTCACCTGTCAAGTTCATTTGAACGGCAGACGGGGTTCGACGAGGACACTCCACCTCAGCATTTTCGTTTCATCTTGTTGGCGACGAGATAATGCAGAATACTTTGGATTTTCCGGATGCAGGCGTCCAATTAGCGGATGGAAAAGGTTTGCGTGGCTTAGATTACGCAGGTGATCTAGTGTGCTTGTCCGATTCTGTGGGACGTGTGCACTGTATACTAGACACAGCAGCGGGAGCTGAGGCAACTTTCAGCATGCGCAGGTGCATGCGTGGTAGGAAGTTACTGATTCACCTTGTTTGCGTAGCATCACTAGGATTGGATGGAGCAATCGTCTCAGCAACACACCAATCACGGTTCGGCTTCTGAGGAGGAGAAATACGGCCGGTCCCGACGACCTTCCCCCAGTTCCCTTCGAATTGGGTGGGCAAGCTATGGTGAAATCCCTTACCTCTTTGCTTCATGGTATTTGGAACGAGGAACGCATTCCGTTATCGTGGAGTGAGTCACTAATTGTATCCATCTTCATAGACGGCACACGGAGTGACTGCAACAATCATCGTTGTTTTAGTTTCATGTCGGATAGTTACTAAGGCGTTAGCTTCGATAATGCTGCGCCGTTTGATACCGATTCGCCAGAGTAATATCGGCGAACAGCAGGCCGGATTTTGGCCAGGTCGAGGTTGCATCGACCAGATATTCACTGTCCGACAGATACTCGAAACGGGCCACACGCGCCGCCGCCCTATGGTCGTAGTCTTTCTGGACGTGGAAGACGCGTTCGACTCAGTGGGTCGGACAGCACTGTTCAGTGCTCTCCACCGTAAGGGTATGCCAACGCAGTTTATGAACCTGTTGCGAGCATTGTACTCACATACCTATGGTCGCGTTAGGGTATACGGTGAACTATCAAGTTCATTCGAAGCGACTGGCGGTGTTCAACAAAGGTGTCTTATCTTTCCATTCCTATCGAACTTCGCCATGGACGACGTGATGGAATATGCTTTACGAGGTCTCCGGAATGTAGGAGTCGAACTGGTAAATGGAGGGAAGCTATGTGACCTAGGTTACGCAGATGACGTTGTATGTCTGTTCGAATCCGCGAACCATGCACAACACTTACTAGATAGACTCTCGAGAATGGTTGCTCGGTTTGGCATATGCTATTACAGGACTGGACGACAGCAGCGCCGAACTTGATACTGGATTGAGATGAACTAACGACTGTGGACCGTTTCACCTACCTCGGTAGCTGCGTGTCGAACGATGGTAGTTCGGCAGTGGAGGCAAGTACACGTATATCCAAGACTCGGACAGCTTACGCTGGACTGAAGCACTTGTGGCGTCGGCCTGATATTTCACTAAAGTTGAAAGGTCGTGTGTACTGTGCTGCAGTGCGTTCAGTTCTGTTGTACAGTTGCGAGACATAGAATATTCGTGTGGGAGATGTTCGTCGGTTAGAGGGTTTCGACCACCGATATCTACATGGTATGGGTAGTATTGGATGTAGTGACCGGGTGAGTAATATTGAGGTTAGGAATCTAACACTAGGTGTTGGCACTCAGAATACCTTATATCAGCGTATGAAACTTAGCAGTAGGCTCCACGTTTGTTGGGTCACGTGTTGCGTCTGGCGAACACTCGTCTACCATACCGTGTCCTATTTTGTGTTCCTCCCAGTGAATGGAAGAAGTCATGTAGAGGTCAATAGATGACGTGGCAACGTGGAATGAGAAATGCATAGCGGACTTAGGTAAAGTAGGTATCTCACGTCTTCGTGTTTAGGGTCCGAAAGACTCGTCAAGTAGCTGGCAAGAGATATTGAAATATATGGCAGTGAATCGTGAATAGTGACGATCGTACTGTCGTTTTCTGTCGAATCAGAATTACTGAAAAAGGGCGTTTGTATAGTTAGACTGTATTCCGTATGTTGGCTGCAGGGGCATCTTATCTTTTCCCACTTGTGCAGGTCCACTCCCTGTTTCCCTTGGATATTCACTCCTTTTATAGAAACTTGTAACTCTGTGGAAAAGGCAGCGGTCAGTGAGGCTTGCGTTGCTGTTTAACGCTGAACGCTAACTAGTATGCTTCACCAGTTATCTTTTCGTTAACTAACCTCTAACTATTCTTTTTGAATAAAGTATTAGCTAGGAGAGAAGATTATATTGAAACTCACGAATAAGATTTTGGAGCGTTTTAGAGAGAACAGCACAAGCAAATCAAATAAAATACTCCCCCAAATAAACCAGGCCAATGACATATGCTAACTTACGATTAACAGATGTCAACTGTTGAACACGCTCGTGCACTAGATTCGGAAATCGTCTTTACCACAACACGGACACCAACGAATACAGCCAAATTGCAATCAAGCGCTCAAGTACAATAAACCTACATCGATCTGGAACCTTTATTACCATAAGTACGAACACTAAGCGAGGAAAATGATGTGAAAGATGGGTTAGGATGATTAGTAACTGACCCGGCAGAAAGACAAATGGACTGCCTGGGTAGATCGAGTTAAATGAGCGAACTGAGGTTCAGAAGGCACCCCAACAACATGGTTGGAGAGTAGACGATGGGGTTCAAAGCCACAGCCAGTGGCCTCCTTGGATTCGAAATATTTCCGTCTCTGTATAGTCGTTCTGTCTTATGGTTTTTGATTTTTCTTTCGCCATTATTCGATGTTGCGAGGTTGCAACCGAAACCATAACCAGTTCATGCAAGACCAATGTTTGTGCAAAATGGACTGGAACTTTTGAGATCCTATGTGGTGTACCAAACCCAGTCGATATTGTCATTCGACGTTCAGTATGCTGACTATGAAGGTTAATAAGCGAGCAGAAAGAGTTCTTGGGTGGGCGTGGCTAACGGATGTCTAAGAAGAGTGGATGGTAGTCATTTAAACCTATTTTATGGGCAATGGGAGATTCAACGTGAATGCCAATAAGCGTAGACTTAAGTTCCTTAATATGAATGAAAGATTTTAATATCATGGAACCTTGACGGAGTTGACATGGGGGACCCTACCACTCACCAAACGCTCGAAACCACAAGGCAGGAGGACGATCTGACGTTATGTAACCTATTGGAAACCCCAGACTGGTTATTCAGTTCATGCGCCCTTCGGATGGGTGCCCATTACTCCCCTTCAACACAGATGCCCGTGAGCACGGCCGTGGTGGTTTGGAATCAGAATTCAGCCAACTACCTTAGACCGATTAGTAATGATAAGTCAACTCAATGGAGGGCGCCGGGCGTTCGCCTTCGTTTTGGCAATTTAGTAGGAGCACCTCCGATACGAGGACTTTACCAGTAGAGGTTATTTGTGACGCCCGTCATTTGGGAGCATTTTTAGAGACGTAAAGGGCGAACAGCCAATTTACAGCCTGAGAAATCAATCCCCGACCACGCTGAGGCATTCGGAGGCTAGGTTCAAACTGATCTCGCAGAAGACTGTAGGCTCACAACGCTGATCAGTTCACAAAATCATTCCAGAAGAGGGTGTTTCGAAAAAAGCAATAACGTTACGTGCCGTTTCTTCCACGTCGTCAAGGTCTTTCATCCGAGAAGAGAAGTTGTATTATCAGGAACTCCACAAAAGATTCTGTGGAACCTTCATTCATTAGCGGTGAAAATGTCTGAAACAGCGCATTTCAACATCAAAGCAAGCTGCAGACGCATTAGCCATGAGGTGAAAAACTAACTTGGAAATAACTGCGAAGCACCATCATCGCCTCTTCGCGAGCACTGATGACTTGGGCAAAGTGTTCATCAGATAGCTGACAACCGAAAGACGCATCACAGACGAGCTCTGTCAGGAGCTGCATAGTGACATGAAGAGTTACAAGTCGAACGCGACTGCCTACAATCCAAATAAAGAAATGATGAACAAATATGAAAGTAATATGTCGTAACAAGTTTGAAGGGTAATAAACAAACCCACAAACAATACCATACTGAGCAAACGCAGAACTTTCAACATGAAACTCGTGAAATCAGCAAAAGCGAAATGTCTACAGCATTAGTTGGAATGTCGAGGCTATCAGTCTGGGTGAAAATTAAGTGAAGTTTGGAATAACGGCTGTAGCATAGATTGACAGTTTAAAAAAAAACTCGGACATGAAGAAGAGCATTCGTCTTAACAAAGCCTGCACAAAGGTCATACACAAGCACATATACATAGAAACTGTAAGTAGTATCTGGATGAGTGAACAAAATTTGCCGGAGAGCACATTGCCGGTTTTACGGTCATTGTCGCTCGTCAGTTATGCGTACCCGGTAACCTCTTGTCCAAACATCCTCACACTTGTACACTCCGAATTGGTAGTTCTCACCATAAACGAATATATAGCGTCAGTTCCCTCATAAAGACACTACTTACAATTTATATATATATATATATATATATATATATATATATATAAATTGTAAGTAGTGTCTTTATGAGGGAACTGACGCTATATATTCGTTTATGGTGAGAACTACCAATTCGGAGTGTACAAGNCTTGTACACTCCGAATTGGTAGTTCTCACCATAAACGAATATATAGCGTCAGTTCCCTCATAAAGACACTACTTACAATTTATATATATATATATATATATATATATATATGAAACAGCGATGTATGGCAACTTTACCCGTCAGTAGGCCACAGAAACAAGCAGCTCAATTTGCGTCCCTATCATTCAGAAAAAAACCGCAAATCTTTGTGACGACAAGCCGTAGGCTTTGGAGCTATCCAGAGAGCAAATAGGCTAGAAACTTATTTGATATTCCACTTTCGCCATTAAATCTATATCCCAACTATAGTGCATTACGAGCCCATCGGTAAGAATAAAATGTGATTCATTCACAACAATATGTGTTGCCAGAAATCCAGCAGCAGGAAACAATGGGAATCAGTGGAACCCCCACTATTTTCATCATTTTTTTGGTCAGTTTGCTGTGGCATAACAATTCTAAATGAAATTGTACTCGAAGACGTTTTATAGTTTCTGAGCCAACATCCACTGATTAGCGAGCTTATTAAATTATAAAGTCAGGGCATGAAACGTTTTAGTTGGAGCATGATTTTATGTAAAGCATAATTTGAACCCAAGTGAGCTTTCATCCGATTTATGTCGAAATGAAGGAAAAATGCCCTATTCAAGATAAAAAGATTTAATAACTCCCGGTAAAATGAACAACAGTTTCTTTCGGAGATGTTGTCGTCTCTTTAACTTGTCTGCTTTCTTAGAATCAAAGGAATATCTCATCTAGAAATGCTGACTTTGAAAGTTTTGCAGACCATTGCATGCCACGAATATATCAGCAAAATTAGAGGAGCATCAGATTAAGGTGCTTAACCTTTCTTGCCACTAAGCAAGGTAATCGTATTCCCCGTTTTGTTGGGTGATTAATCCACGTTCCATATCTGCCAACACTTGCAGCTTTTAAATATTATTCAACTCTATCCGAACGACGGTGCATGGAATAGCAGGTGATAATCTGCTTTAGGACTAGGGAAAAGAACTTCTGTCGCAAAATTTCACCACGAAATTAGGCAACTCTGTGATCACCTTTGAATGTGATTGGTTTCGATAATGAAAGACGTTCTTGGCACAGTTTATTCGTTTGATATGACGCAAATGATGCCCCTGTTTAGCTTAGAACGCTGAAAATCGTTAAATGAAAGATTTCAAATTCCGTCTATTGTCTTCCACATTGTGGTATCCAAGGTCTTACCATTTCTCGCCCACTGGCTCACTATCGCGATGAGGAAGTAAGCGATTAACGCGGCTCGTTTAAGTAACCTTGACATAAGGTCATCTTTGATATATAAACCAGGATCCTTCCTGCACAGAAATTTTCCTATTCGTGATTGTGCACGACTGTTAGAACCCAATTAACAAATAATTCCCTGTAGTTTATAAATACAGGCTTGATAGTGGGTACAATGACTGTTTTTATTGGACGACCGGGTTTGTCTTTAGCGATGAATGTAAACTACGGTAAGTCCTACGACCTTGCCAAAAACGCATATCAAATTTTCATGCTCAAGTAGGGTTTCATTTGTCATGTTCACACGAGTTTACCTAGACAATGAAGATTACCCATGTTCAACTGGCCTTATCACTGTCTGCAGAGAAATAACAAAAAGAACCTGTAAATAAAATGATGACATTTCCGGATACCTTTTTAAACTGTGCAAATGGTGGAGCCTTAAGAATATAAAATATTGAATGCATCGAAATCGACGATAACGATATATATATCCTTAGATTTGGCAAGACAGACCCTACAAGAACTTCCAGAAGAACACCGATGGAGCGAACAACTAAGGTCCAGCAGTGTATGTGAATTAGCAGAATTGTGCCTGCGAACATACTTCAAGTTCGAGGGTACGTTTTACGAACAAGTAAAGGGGACGCCAATGGGCTCACCAACATCTAGTTTCATTGGAGAGGCAGTGACGCAGAAACTAGAGAAGACCATCCTGCCAGACATCAAACCAAAACTGTGGCTGCGCTACGTTGACGACACGTTCGTAGCCATTAAACGATCAGAACTACAAAGAACTTTCACTGTCATCAACGGAGTTTTCAAGGAAATCAAGTTCACTATGGAGATAGAACATGGCAACAGTCTGCCGTTTCTAGACGTGCTCGTCACACGGACAAATATAGGCAAATTGGCAACATTCGTACACCAAAAACAAGCGCACACGGATAAAATCCTACAATTTCAAAGCAGCCACCCAAGCTGCCACAAGAAGACACTTTTCTAAAGAGCACAATCCCATTGCAGCACTGCGGAGCAAAGGAAACAAGAAGAAAAACATCCGTTTCAACTGTTTCCGCGTAACGGGTACACACGAAGCTTCATCAAACGAAGCGATAAACAAAAACAGTACCAAGAGGCGATCGCCGAACAGACCAAAACACGAACCGTCTTGCCGTACATCAAGCATATCTCTGAAATGACAACAAGATTACTCAAGCCCCATCGAATTGAAGTGGCGCACAAGCCAACAAGAACCTACGAAAAATTCTACCTAAGACGAAAGAACCGACGGCTGAGAAGAATCGAACTAACATTGTCTATCAAATCAACTGTCAAGACTGTGATAAACAGTACACCGGACAAACCGGAAAAAAAAACTCGGGACACGAATAAATGAGCACCAAGTGGCAACAAAAAGGCACGACCCACTCTACCCAATTCAGTTCACCAAGACCGGGAAGCTCACAAGTTCAATTTCCAAAACGTGAGGATTGTTGTCCAGGGTAGAACAAAGCTTTTGAGGGAATTTCCTGAAACTTGGCCCTCCTCGGAAAGACCGATAAACAGACAAGTCGATCTGGACCGTGTATATCTATCGATCCGATCGAAGGACAAATTAATATAAGGCAGCCGAAACGGATGCTGATTCAACCCACAACATGTCAACAATAGACGAACATGAACATAGCAACTGGGCAGCATTTTTACCCTAACACCCCACCAAGAGCAGCCAATCAACACCGACTTGAACACTAGGTGGCCCATTTAGGCGGACGACGGCAACCAAACGCTCGCCACAATATCATAGCACTGACGAAGTCACCTCGATTGGTGATGAAACGATTGCAATCAAATTTCCCAACTCAGCGAACAAACCAATGTCATCCTGTTAAACCTGAGCTACGAGTAAGAACATCATTCTCTAAGCTGCTATCATATATATATATATATATATATATATATATATACGTATATATATATGTATATATATATATATCCACTGACAACCTGATGCACAGCGTAGAAGCATAGCGCCATACTAACAAAAATATAATTATGAAGAAGCAAACTAAAGCTCTCGGGATTTCGAACACAATTTGTCACGACAACCATCATTAATCACGACTCAGAGCCATATCCAACAAAGTTTTCGACCAACGATACTATGGATCTCGCAAGCTTGAGGAGGCTTCAAAATCAAGTGTTGACAAAAACATTTCATCAGGCCGGTGCCACTTCATGGCTGCATCTCAACACTGTTCCTTTCAGCTCGGTGAACAGAGCACGACGCGGAATTCGATGGGATGGCGTAATGAGCACATGCTCCAGCCAACAAAGCCGATGGAGTGACATCGTAACGATAACCCGGTAGGTGGAGGGTTCAGTCGTTGATACTACTGGATTCCGGAAAGTAGTGCTCACATTCATCAGTGATTAAATATGGATAGCTGAATAGAATAGAATAGAGCCGCTCAAAAGGAGCACATTACATACAGTTGCGTTGTACACCGTACCTTTCAATCCGAAAGAGATGCTTCGCCGTTTCCACAGGTGGCGCATGCTGCAGAGCGCCGCATGAGCTTTTGTTATTCGGTTATTCTCATCGCCCTTAAAACGACCGCATGCAGTTAGAAAGCCGCAAAAGAGAGCAAATTTTCTAATAATTTCCACTCCAGTAGCAACGAGAGTTGGTGCGGAGATGGAATTGTTCCAGTTTCGCGTAACACTGTATTCCAAGAGTGGACAGTACTTTCAGTACTGAGATACAGACGACACGTGTCTGGAAAACACGGGACCAAAGTAGCGTCCATCCGAACCGATATGATGTCTCCCAGGTCTAAAAATGTTACCAGGTGGTAGCTCAACGGTACCAGTTGTTCGGTTTCCTCACACATCTCTTAAGATCTCGTAGATTGTAAATTGGAACAGGAAGGATGAAGATGGAAAAACCTGATGCACAGCGATTTCAATGGGAAAATAAGGTGAGGACGATACATACATTTCAATAAGGCTTGATGCCTAATGGTACAACGCTCGGGTGAGTTTGATACACTTATTAGGCTTCTAGGTCTAGCTAGAAAATCCCAAGGAACAATCCAGACAGCGTTAGCAAAACTACTCGAATTTTTGGAAGCAGGATTAATTTCGGTCTATGACATGTGTGGCTGAGGCCGAACACCTGGCAGATGTCGAAAATTTGATCGATGCACTCGCGGTGGTGACGAAAAATTGCCTGTTCTCCACGGACTTGTCGTTTCTGCACTGACGACAATCAAAGGAGGATTCCTAAAGCTAAGGTTTCTCGATGTAGCTGAGATTAGACTTATATCTCGATTGCCGGAACAAATCAAGGTTAGAATGTTAGATATGAAAGCTAAGCTGTCAGACCAAACAACAAATCACTGATTTTCTTGTCATTTGGTAGCATCTGGCTGTCGGTTAGCAGGCTCCGTACACTTTTTTGTCCTTTAGTTCTTTCATATCACATAATAAATACAAAATACTTCTGGAAGAAGACCGCAACTATTGGAAGGCTGCTGGGTAGGGAAGTGATCGATAATGGGCGAGATTCAAATGTCGCGATGTTAACCGCTTGATCACAACAGCCAAAAACGGTTATCCTGTTTTTGCACGACATGCTTCACGCACGAGTGTAATGAAGGAAGCACGCCCCATAGCCACTGGGGTCCACTATACGGGAAGAGGTGGGAAAGAGCAATCGTGACCCTGAATCCTAGAAAAGTATGGAATCACACAAGGTCCCAGATGGAACAAATTCCAGGCTGCCCCTCTTCTCTCCGGCTCTTCTCCAGGCTCGCCAATGACCACAGATGCAACGCAAACTATCGCCGAAAGCTCCACTCCATCCTTTGCGCTGGTTGTCTATCCCCGTTAGGAAGCTGCTATCCCGATCTGACGCTCCAGTACCTGGCCGCGCGACCCTGAGACAAGCCAAGCCACGCTAATGACCGCCAAGGGTGCCTCATCTCAGATGGACCATCACGACTGCCCAAACAGTTACTATCACTACTGAAATGCCGCGCAACCCCCCAACCTCCAAACCCGTACCGCCACAGAACACCATAATCTCCAATATCAAACAAAAACAACACAGGTCATTCATGGCAAGTGTATTTAAGGATTGATTGTAAATCTTACACGTACCCGTTTACTTCCCGCCGGACATCACAATCCGCTCCCGGCCGCATAAGTCCAGTGACCATTTTTGTACGTTCCATTTTCTCTCTGCCCACAATTTTTCATATATTTTCGTCCCGTAAATTGTCTGATGCAACCTTGAAGGTTTCCTGCTGTTTCATTTTAAGCATTATTTTGACTACTGAATTTTGTTGATTACCATTCTTTATCCACCTCATATGATATCCAGTGTGATTTCAACTTTTCTCCATCCCGCTACTACATCTATATTCATCTTCATCTTTACCATTTTACCCTCCTGATTTTTGATGAACCCGGCCACTTGACAACACCCACCATTTCTTCCCAGCCAAATTATGCGCCAGCGATGCGCACCTTTGATGCGTTTAAACATGGATTGACTCGCAGTGCGCTACTCATAGTCAGCCCCAGAAAGTTTCGGCGATGGATTATCTAGCTCTGATTTGAAGCCCAAAAACTCGCGATTAGCCCATCTTATTGCAGGTTATGTTCATGAGAGCATATAAACTGCATCTTCACGACTAAATTTTTGTTTAACGATTTCCACTGCGCCATCTGTGTGTAAATTTGATCTTGCCTTGCGCATGACTCTCGAATTTCGAGAAATATACCCATTATTATTATTATTATTATTATTATTATTATTATTATTATTATTATTAGGCGTGGCAACAAGCCGCGCAACAACGGATTGCCATGAATCACCGAAATGACCGGCGGGTCTGAGATTCCAATTCCTTGTCCTTTTTGGAGTGGCGGTGACAAATGCTTAATCCACTCATCCACCAATCTAGGTCGGAATTGCCAAACTGCAATCCAAGGCTGCTAAACCACAGGTTAATAGGTGGTGATCGGAAGCTGAGCGATGGCGATAAAATCGATAAAACAAGCTAAAATGATAAGATCAAGGTAAACGTATGCATATACATGAGCCTCATGGGGACAAAAAGTAATCCGTGGGGTTACTGTTTGATGAGGAGTGAAAACAGTCAGCAAGTGACAAAAATAAGATGAACGAAAATCCTAATCAGGTTGAATTGTGGTCTTCCGAATCAGACCCGCGAAACTGATCGATTTGAGGTTAACCTCCAGAACGTACAAAGAGCCAATAGACAAAAGATGCAGCATGGACTCCAGTCCAACCAACCTTCACACTCGCATATGAGAACTAATATGGGCATAAACAGAAACGAGTATTCTCACATCAGAAAAAGTTTGTTCCCAAGTTTCGCCTTAATGACAAAAGGAGTCAAGGCGACTATAACGAACACCATCTTTCGTGATACATTCGGGTAAACGGGAACTTAGCTTTATACAAAACGATTGAAAAAATAAGTCTTTGATGCACGGTTCAGTGATAGTGCCAAAGAACATGGTCAATAGAATTCCTTTCAATTTTTACAACCGTCAACTTTGCTCAAACGTGCTCAGATTTGGTTTCCACCCCACACCACTGAATAATGGGGGAAATATCGCAAGTCCATAACTTAGAGGAACTACAGAAGTGGAAACATTTTCAATGAGAGAACGCCATTGAATCTAAAATTTATCCATATAGTCGCTAAGTACCCTACCGAGGATCTCGTGATCTGACTTGACCTACTCGAGAAAGTCAACTGATTCGGGTTCAAATGTTTTCGCCACGTCATGGACATACCACCAAGAGCCATCTGCCAGCCATTACGTTCTTCGAGGATTGGCGCATATCGTGGAAGTCCATCCGCCGGCATCCGTAACGTTTGTCCCAAAAACCTTGATTTCTTCAAACTCTGTACCTGTTCGGTTAACTACCTTCTACGATTTAGTGCCCTACGCTTAAGTTCAGTGTTGCTAATACAGTTGTTCCATCATATTCTACCAATACCTCGATGCCCAAACACCGAGTCTTCGTACATATGTCCGCAGCGGTCGTTTCTCAGACTTATAGCAGGTGCGGCCTTAGCGCTGTAGTAAAACCTCGACTTCTGACCGATAAGCGACTCTGGTTGGACGTTACACATACGTCTCAAATCGAGCTTTCTGTACACGCGGAGACGCTTCACTCAGTATATGACCACCTAAAGATCTGTAACTGCTATCACAGTGAGACTACCACCTGACGCGGTGTGACAGTTCGCGCGCATCCATGACCCAGCGAACTATATAGGATAGCTTATCCCAAGCCGAAGATCCAGTCATGTCTAGAAGGCCTGATAAAAAGGGCTCCTGGAACTCCAGAATTAGGTCGATTCGAGTTGACAATTTATTCGGAAATGTGAGTGAAGAAACAATTGGTCCAGGCAGATGAGTTACGATTCAGCCACTCCTCGCCTACGTACGGATAGGCTCTTGTTGAAGCCAAATGCCTTGGCTGAAAACCGTAGTCGTTCACCTGCTCGGAAGCTAGATTACCGGAAAGAATCTAAGAGTCACATAACATGGATCGTCCAAAAGCAAACAACTCTATAGTGGATTGGTCTTCGCGTAGGATAATCGGGACCGCGCTGGGTCAGCGCATCACTGTTTTGTGGATGACACTTCTGAGGCAATGGGTCCGGTTAGATCTCAAAGGAAACATCTTCAGTGTCGTTGGCAGCTGCGAAGTGTCGCTCGCCCAAGCGCTCCCGGCATCCTTTCTTCAAATATGGACCATGCGAGGTACCACGAACCGCTGCCACTTGGTAGATTTGATTAATAGTAACATTAAGGGAGAAGCAGGAAATAATTTGGACGCGTTAATTAAGTCTTTCTGCTTACTTCGGCTGACTGTCTTCGATGTTCGCACAGTAAACAAGGAAGAGCAACAAGCTACTTAGATTAAAACTACTGATTACAACAAAGTAGAAGTACACTGTACTTCTGAAATGCACATATAAAACCCCATTTCTATAACCACTCTTAATAACCGAGATACAACCTCTTTCTCCTGCTCTTCTCATCCCGTGTCATGTGATCTGATTTTTGGCGCTCGTTGTTATTTTGGCGTCGGGATGGCTCACAGCACCAGAGCCGAGCGTTAGAATTGACTCCAGTCAACAATGGTTTGTATGCAGTTTAGTTGACAATTGTGTGTGGCAACAAAAATCGACTGAAGCATCGTTGTCTAGCCGTAGTACCTGTGCATAGGTCCACTGACCGTTGGTCCCTGGAGGCCAAAAAAACGAGTCCTACGAAGAATTGTCCTGACCACGAACTATGCATTCAACAAACGATTTGTCCGTTACTAGTGATTTTAACGCGCCAGCTGTTCACCTACTGGAAAGAATGCCACATTAGAGACTTTCATTCGGTGTCCTAGCTGAGCACACCGACAACAGTGGTCGTTTTATCTGACATTCGTGCCTAGCGAAAGCAACCTTTTGCCACAAAGTGCGACATCGGCTCACCTGGCGTCCCCCATTGTGTTCACAATGTTGTACTATGGCTGATCGCACTCACGGAAGGCTTAGTAGTCACTTACCGATCTGATGCATCTGTGGCAATCGGCTATCGAAAAAAGCTTGAGTTCACAGGACTGCTTTAAGCTTGGCCGTATTCTTTAGCGCTCACTGACCAGCGGTTCAGTTACATACTGACCAGATCTCAGGCCTTAGTTTTTTGTTCATCTTGTTTTGGTCAGTCAGTCTGCGGGTGCACGCGTGATCCAGGCCGAAATATGAAACCGAAAAGCAAAATGGACCACGACGGCCTATTTGCCGCTGAACTGTTGACCTCAGCTCACTATCCGTCTGAATTCTAATCGGAGCATACATATATCCCGACTTAAATTGAACGAATGTGTCGGTAGGTGACTACGATGAACCTGCGTTAAAACAACTATCGTAGCTTCAACACGGCCGGGGGATTGCGCTTGCTTGGTGCAATATTTCTGTGACATGTCAACAGCAAGAACTACTTCCACTGCTGGGTGTGCATGTGACTCTGCTTTCGCAAGATCATCACTATCACCATCATAGTCGTCCAGCGTTAAACAGCAACGCAAGCCTCACTGACCGCTGCCTTTTCCACAGAGTTACAAGTTTCTATAAAAGGAGTGAATATCCAAGGGAAACAGGGAGTGGACCTGCACAAGTGGGAAAAGATAAGATGCCCCTGCAGCCAACATACGGAATACAGTCTAACTATACAAACGCCCTTTTTCAGTAATTCTGATTCGACAGAAAACGACAGTACGATCGTCACTATTCACGATTCACTGCCATATATTTCAATATCTCTTGCCAGCTACTTGACGAGTCTTTCGGACCCTAAACACGAAGACGTGAGATACCTACTTTACCTAAGTCCGCTATGCATTTCTCATTCCACGTTGCCACGTCATCTATTGACCTCTACATGACTTCTTCCATTCACTGGGAGGAACACAAAATAGGACACGGTATGGTAGACGAGTGTTCGCCAGACGCAACACGTGACCCAACAAACGTGGAGCCTACTGCTAAGTTTCATACGCTGATATAAGGTATTCTGAGTGCCAACACCTAGTATTAGATTCCTAACCTCAATATTACTCACCCGGTCACTACATCCAATACTACCCATACCATGTAGATATCGGTGGTCGAAACCCTCTAACCGACGAACATCTCCCACACGAATATTCTATGTCTCGCAACTGTACAACAGAACTGAACGCACTGCAGCACAGTACACACGACCTTTCAACTTTAGTGAAATATCAGGCCGACGCCACAAGTGCTTCAGTCCAGCGTAAGCTGTCCGAGTCTTGGATATACGTGTACTTGCCTCCACTGCCGAACTACCATCGTTCGACACGCAGCTACCGAGGTAGGTGAAACGGTCCACAGACGTTAGTTCATCTCAATCCAGTATCAAGTTCGGCGCTGCTGTCGTCCAGTCCTGTAATAGCATATGCCAAACCGAGCAACCATTCTCGAGAGTCTATCTAGTAAGTGTTGTGCATGGTTCGCGGATTCGAACAGACATACAACGTCATCTGCGTAACCTAGGTCACATAGCTTCCCTCCATTTACCAGTTCGACTCCTACATCCCGGAGACCTCGTAAAGCATATTCCATCACGCCGTCCATGGCGAAGTTCGATAGGAATGGAAAGATAAGACACCTTTGTTGAACACCGCCAGTCGCTTCGAATGAACTTGATAGTTCACCGTATACCCTAACGCGACCATAGGTATGTGAGTACAATGCTCGCAACAGGTTCATAAACTGCGTTGGCATACCCTTACGGTG
>LUCM01001583.1:40688-54415 GCA_008360955.1 Fasciolopsis buskii
AGTGCTGTCCGACCCACTGAGTCGAACGCGTCTTCCACGTCCAGAAAGACTACGACCATAGGGCGGCGGCGCGTGTGGCCCGTTTCGAGTATCTGTCGGACAGTGAATATCTGGTCGATGCAACCTCGACCTGGCCAAAATCCGGCCTGCTGTTCGCCGATATTACTCTGGCGAATCGGTATCAAACGGCGCAGCATTATCGAAGCTAACGCCTTAGTAACTATCCGACATGAAACTAAAACAACGATGATTGTTGCAGTCACTCCGTGTGCCGTCTATGAAGATGGATACAATTAGTGACTCACCCCACGATAGCGGGATACGCTCCTCGTTCCAAATATCATGAAGCAAAGAGGTAAGGGATTCCACCATAGCTTGCCCACCCAATTCGAAGGGAACTGGGGGAAGGTCGTCGGGACCGGCCGTATTTCCCCTCCTCAGAAGCCGAATATCTGACTGCACTTCCACTTTCGTTGGGACATCGACTGACATCGACTGACATCTCCCAATGTTTCGCAGCTGCAAACGTCGGACTAAATACGTTAGCGTGTGGCCAGCTAAACTGATCCTTGAAATGCTCTACCCAACGGTTCAGCATTTGTTGTCTACAATGGATCAGCTCTCCATTTCTGTTGCACACGACCTCACTAACCGAAGTTCGCCGACCACCGCTGTCGCGTATAAGCTTATACAGTCTTTAATTGTTACCTGAAGCGGACGCTTCCTTCATCTCTTCGGCTACCGTAACCCACCAGTTATTGCAATCATTCCTAAGACTTATGGTCAACTGAAGCCGCAACTGTCGACGCATCTTATTCATTTCCTTGCAGTTAGGCAGTTGGCTTTTTTGCTCCACTAGACCCAGCGACGCTTGCGAGATCCAGTGTCTTTGATGAACGCTAGATCTAGGACCACAGGCGAAATATGCTGCCAAATGCATCGCCCGCTTAATTTGATCTCACTGCCCATGTACACTGCTTTTGTCGAAGTTCTTAGTTCGCTAGAAAATTTCCGTTTGTAGCTAACACAAACAGCCGAATCACACAGACGTTCGACGGCTAATCGTGCTTGTGGCCTACGTCGATGGCCGTTCAGCTGCAGCAAAAATATCATTAAACCTAACGTATGGTCCGATTCTACGTATATGGTCGAGTGCCATCTAGAGATCTGGATAAAACGACTCCAACGGTGGCTCACTGCGACATGGTCGATCTGACTTAAAGTATCTGTCAAGTTAGACAGATGTCGCTGTACAACACGAACTGTTTCGGAAATTCGTACTAGATAGGAATAAATGATTGTCTGCACAGAATTGGAGAAGTCTTTCTCCATTATCTGTTCCATGGGCAGGCATGGCGCATCATCCACCTAAACAGGACTCTGATGAACTCAGTTCTCCAAATTGTGCATTAAAATCGCCAGCTACCACAATGTCAGAGCCTCTGCGCTTCCGAACAAGGATGACGAGGTCATCATAAAACTCGTCTTTTTCCATGCCAGTGCTGCAGTCTGCTGGAGCGCATGCCGAGATAACAAATAAATTGCGCTTACCATTACTATCCGTTTGGAAGCCCACTGATCTTTGTAGCCTCATGTCACGCAAACGACTGTTAACCGGGATCCAGTCTAGAACGGCCGCTTCAGCATTCCTAATTGAGACTATTCCTACACCGCGTTGACGCACAGCTTGAGCTGCTTCGTCTCCTGAAGTGCGAAGAAAATATCTTGACGAGACGTTAGGCGCAGTCAGTTGAATTACTCCACTCTACTCGAATCCTGAATTCGTGGTTCACTCACGCAGCAAATATCAATCGAAAGTGAGTCTCTGTCAGAACCAAACACGCCTGTTGGCCAGCCTGCATTAAAGTGCGCACATTGAACGAACCGAGATTCAGATGCTGACGGGGCTTGAGAAAATGTGAGCTAACAGACTGAAAACCACCTACCACACTATTTGACACTGAAACGTTGCGAGTATCGGGCGTGTTATTAGTGAGGACACTATGGATAGGCAGTGAGCAAAGACATTAGGTTGGAGACAGAAGAGACAGGTCGAATAAAAGAGACGGAACTCTGAGTAGCAGCAGACTCATCATCACCTACCTCGCTCGATTCAATGGGCAGCGCGATCCTGATTATCCTGCGCAACGACCGATGCAGTATGGAATTATTTGTAAGCGTGTAACTCATGGGGATGGATGGACGGGTACTTCTACGGAGTCCAGTCGCTAAGCAGAAGAACGATTAGGGTTCTCAACCAAAGCCTTTCGTTCTGACAAGAAAGGCAGCGGAGAATAGCTGGGTGGGAGTCCATCTGTTTGGACCAATTATTCTTCTACTCGTTTTTCCGACTGAGCCGTTAACTCAGATCAACCCTCGACTGGGAGGATCAGGAGACTACTTCGTCAGGCCTTTATCCATTGAGCTTCCAGGCATGATTGGATCTTCGGCTTGAGATAAGGAATCCTGTATTGCCTTCGAAAGAGCTGAATGGGGTCCAGGCCATTTTACCAATGATCTAGCAAGTCACACCATATCTTAACTGCCAACAAAACTTTCAATAACAAAAGTGATTTCGACTTATTACGACGAAATTTAAAACGATTAGTTCCGTAAACTTAATTCCTTGAACCATGGTTAGATGACATATCGAACAGAAATGTCAACTACATTGGTGATGAAAAGTCAGCGATTCCAATAAGCTAAGCTAAGACGGAAACAAATTTTAAAACCGTTGCGGGTCGCAGACTGGTATTTTTATTCCACGCAGCAATATGTACTTAAACAGACCGAACGTCACACCTTACTCATTTCAGCTTTGGTGTTACATACTATTTATTCTATCAACTCACGAATGACTACGGTTTCTTGGTTTACACGGACTTTGACGATGTACTTGTTCATCTTAGCGTATTCATGAATGTTTACCTCAAATGCTTTAGGTGTGAAGTTGTTTATTACTCATGTTGTTAGAGTAGCTTTGGTCTTTACTCAACTGTTTCGGGCTTGTGGAAGCATTGAATCGCCTGTTACGGGTTTCGCACGCCAGGAACCGCCGTGTAATGACAGCTGCTGATTACCCACTTTTTTATGACGGATTTTTGGCGTTAACTGCTCCTAAGAATTGCGCTGTGGTTGAATGGAACGCGGTACCCACTCCCCTCTTTTTCTAACGAAGTTATGTTTAGCTCTGGTGGCATCATTCAATATGTTGACCAACCATCTGGATCAGATTTGCGTCTGACTACAGACCAATAAACAAACTGCTCGTTATTGCTTTACAATTTCCTGACTGAGATGAGGTCAACGGGGGTCCTGCATGAGATCAGAAAGCGGAATTTCTGTAGGACAACAGAATTATACGGCAGCATAAAGATTTGGCAAATAAACATTGAATAGCAAGAGAACAGAGTGATTGATTAGACTGCACGTCGACGGAGAATAGCAACTTACCAGCCTTACAACCATCTCGAATGATATCCAAGAGTTTGCCAACAAGCGCACTATCATACTTTGGATAGGAATCCTGTGAAGCAAAAGAGAAAAACTGAAACTCGCACCGATTGCAATTTTTGGAGGACACTATCGGCAAGAGTCGATGTCACTAATCAGAATGCTAGCGAAAATGGATGTTACTCGAATTGTGAAAAACATGCCTAAATTCTGCGTACTATTCGTTTGCGTCAATAATCCAGACGAAAGTATAAAACTGATTCTTACAAAACATCCGTGACAGCGATAAAATCAAAGTGAAGAACCCGAAAGGGCGTGAAGACCGCGAGTCGGCACGATACGCATCTGTAGGCTTAAGGCCAGATCAACATTTGGTAAGAGAGAAAAACACGGTGATCTAGGTAGAGATCCACGGATCGAAAAATAAGCGCGAACAAGTGTGAAAAAAGGAGTCGATGTATGCAAGTCAAACTGCACGATATTTGAGTCACACGTCAAACATCTTTATGAGCCTAAAATGGAAGGAGTGAATATCTGCCTAGGGTAAAACAAACCCAGATAACTATCAGAGCGGTGTTGGGATGACAAAAGGCTCCGCATAGAAGAAACTTACAACGTGTAGATCAGCTAAATGCACCAGTCGTAGCGTTTCCTCGTCCACGCCTCAAATATATTGGTATGGGAATGCATTTGGTGATAAAGGAAACAAAGGATTAAGTTTAACGTGGATTAAAAACCAGTCAATCACAAATCAGGGCATTTTTCAACAATCCATACAACAGCACGAGTGACGCAATTTTGAATTCGGATCGAATAAAACTATCGGGTAAAACAAATGTCATCACAAGAGAGAAGCAAAAATACAGACTGTACGTTGTTGTTCTATACTGACCGAGGGTGAGAACGTCGCACCGAATGGTGACTGCTAAGTAGAAGGTCAAATCTAATATATCAGAACCGAATGTATCGAATAGACGATGTCATGATTTTTTAAATATGAAAAACAGCGTGGTCGGGATTATTTGTAATGAGCTGTTCTTTCGAATAACTTGGATAACGTTTCTCAAAGCAGGTTTATAACAGAAATTAATAACATCATATTTTAAAAACTCCAAAGGTTAAATCTCATGTAAATTTAGTCGATGATTTTGCATACATTAGTTTAAATAACAAAATCTACTTTTGGGGATATTCAACCGCGCGTCCGAGTATTTCTTTCTGAAATTTGTTCTGTTCTGAATGGCTGATCTTCTCAATGTCAAGTTCAGATCTAGTCCCAAAAGAAGTTGTACTAACGATGATGTTCGTGGTTATTTTGACGTGGTTTATCTCAAACTGATGCTGCCGTAATAGCAACAGCATAGACCATAGTAAAGACCTCTTTCTATTAAACTTGAGTAGCATAGTGAGAAGAACATGCCGGTAGACTCTGGAGTCCACGGATCTAATGGGGCAACTGACAATTATGAACCCGAAACCCGAATTCATTTAGGACCGCATAAGATATCGACAGATTATGCACGTTAACGATCTGAGCGATTAGTTGTCCACCACCGAATAAACTGGCGGATTCGGGATTAGAAAGTCTGATATTAGAAAAGGGTAGTTGGTTTACTAAGATCTGCATAAGTATAAAACTTGATCCATCTCTCATGGGCACATTTGTGCGTGCGCACTGTGGGATGCGGTGATTATCACTACCTTGCTCTGCACTGAAAATACTATTGCTTTTGAGAGGCTTTATGAAAAAGCATGTTTTTATTGAATTCTTAAAACATTTGACATGACTTAGAATAATTGTGAAATAATCGCGAATTGAACTGGGGGAATGGGTGTTAGACGTCACATTGATATTGTGAACATTATCCGAGTGTCTGAAACTCATGAGCTGCTGTGTGCTAAAAGAAGTCTCATACAATCGGAAGGTGTAAAAACGATTCAACTGGCCATGTGGTGAACAGTATGGTCGATTCAGATTGCTCAATCCCCTGTAAAATGGTAACGAAAGTGTTATACATTTGATTTTTATTTCGTTTGTACATAAAACTTAGCTGCCGGAATAGGATCTGTAACAGAGTTTCTCGTTGAATATAGGTAATCACTCACGGCATTGATACCGTTACGTTGAATTCGGACCATGAAACAGAACAAAAAAAGATCGGCAGAAGCCGACTGACTCAATTAAATTTACAGCAAGTGGGAAACAAACAACTAGTAATCCACGACAACGATGCCATTATACTGGACTGATGCACTCTTGCTTGTTCAGTGGGTGGAGAGGAAAAAATGTAAACAGACTTCTTTAACATCTTAGCTAAACAAGGTTGCAACAAAAAGTCTAACATATGTGTTTTTCTTCATAAGAATCGCTAAGTAGTTCCTGCTACAGTTACTTGCCTTTTAGACATTTTAGCCAACATGCGCGGACATAAACTACTGATGTTGCCGTCGGCAGCACAATTTCGAAATAAGCCGGAAATATATTTCTAGTTATTGATAAAAACAACTGAAGAATATTCGACGAACCTATGGAACGAAAATACAACTGGATGGGAGATTAAATTCCCCAAATAAAATACTAACCTACATAGCGAAATAAAAATGCTAACCTTCATTGGTCCTAATAGCTTGTAAAAGGAGTAGCGTAAACAGTGTATCGTAGTCGGTTCCTGGACCGACCTCAAGAGATCGATATAAAGCACGAAGGAAAGGTCGACCCTGTAAATTGAAAGAATCCACTGACTGTTCTACGATCTCTGACTGATTTGAATCTGTGGCTGATTTTGATGGTGAATTTTTGTGGGCGATCGAAGTCGATGTCAACATCACAGAAGGCCTAGTGACTTGAGGAGACGGTTCATTTTCACAGTTCGGCGGGGTACTGCAAGCAGGTGCTTCAACAGCTACTTCATCGTTTGCAGGGGCCGAGCCTAAGTAACAGGGAAGGAGTGGAAAAACAAGATTTCAGTGAGCGTTCGGCATTGGATAGGATGAAAGCTAGAATTATCAAAAGAATTTAAGTTGCAGATAACTCACTCGTAGCTGAAGAATCCCTTGGTGACTCCGCTAGCCGAGGGCTCCGTGACACCGCAAGACCCGTGCCGCTGGTAGTCCCCTCTGTCGTCACCTTAAAAAGGATAAAAACAATATTGTCGTTTTACAGAAATGAATGCGATTATTCGTAAAACCAACGGACAAAAACCATTGACAAAGAATATAAATAAAAACTAGTTTTAGAAAAAAATTTCGGTGATCACATAGTTACTGCAAATATGGCCATTCATAGCCACAAACGCCAATAATGATGTCGCAAAATAGTCGCCTTTGTTGGCCAATTGATTCAAAGTTCAATTTTAGCTACTACTCAGCGCCATCATGTCCGCGTGTGCACCCACTGACTTCAGATCTCCTGAGCCCAAGGATGAAGTCTGGTGGCACTCAAGAGTTACGGCTCAAATCGTTACATAAAACAACTGGACCAACGTTTCTGGGCGCGCCCGCCGCTGTTTGCATCTAATCTGTGTTCATATGCGCACTAAAACTGCCGATCTCGTACAGGCGATTTAGATGATAATCGTTGACTCTATTTCCGTCCTAAGATTTCTATAAAGTAATGGATATGGCCAAATGTTCAGGATCGGAGGGAACGCTGGATATGGAACAAAGCGGATATTGAGGCAACTACAGAAGTAACGCAAGACCTCATGCCTGATACTTGGGACGGTTCACATTCGAAGTGATTTCCAGTATTTAGGTCACTCTTTCGACCCTGGTAATCTTCCGAATCTCAGCTTCTCTAATTTGCATACTCTCATGCGGACTGTGTTTAGCGTTGACAGTGCACGCACTGGCGACTAATTTCTCCTCCGTCAGTGAGACCCGAATCCAAGATTCAGGTGGTTGATGGGCCCAATATCTCGTCAAGATATTTCCTGTGCACATCGGAATACGAAGCAGCTCGAGCTATGAGTCAACGTGGTGCAGCAAAAGTCCTGATTATAAAGACTAGAAGCTTCGACATTGTAGTCGAAGTTGGTGATTTTACTGCACGAGTGCGTTAGGCGCTTGTTTAGGTTGCGATGTCCGTTTCCCACTCAGTGTACAGGTAACGGGAATAAGCTCCACGAATTTAGGCACACAATCGATCATTCCTCTTAGTGCAAGTTTCCGAAGCAGTTCACGTATCATAGCGACTTGGGGCTCCGATTCTGAGTTGGACCGATCGTATGGGAATAGAATATCGTTGGTGCGGTTTTGTTCGGAGCTGGAGATAACACTGGTCTCTGTGCGCAGAATCGGATTACGCGTTGATTTTAATGCGACTTTTGCTGTAGCTAAACAGCAATTGACGAAAACGATAACCCCGGTTAGTCGTAGAACGTCTGTCTAATTCGGCCGTTCGCCACCAACTACGAGCAGAAAGTTTCAAACGAGCTCGGAACCCCAGAAACAATAGTGTAGATGAGCACAATGAATGAAGCAAGCAGGCAGTGCCTTTAGCACCGAGTTTTGCTTGTGGTTCCAGATCTGGTGTCTATGAGTAGTACCGGATCTTTGGCGATCCGACGAATCCAATAGAAAAAAACGCCAGCTCCGTTACTATAAGACACAGTGATATCTACAGCGTCAAGTCGTAAGACGTGGTTTCTGGCTAAGGTTGCCGAAGAAAATGGAAGTTTCTGCTCCTTCAGGTGACAGTTATTGGCTTTTTATGATTATACACCATACCGGTGGGTAGCACACTTCAGTTAGTGAAGCCGTACGACATAGTACCGGCGGGCACATTCGTGACAGACAGCGAAAGCTCGATTGCTGCGCTTGATACCTCAAGAATTAGTTCAGCTGGCTGTGTGCCAATGTTGTTAGTCCGTAGTCAACAACTGTGAATACTAGGAAGGCGTTACTTGATGTGTCTGCAGCTGAACTGGAAGTAGAATCGAACTTTCGGATACTGAAACGTGGAAAATAGGACGGCCCTGACCAACTCTTCCAGTTCTTTTCGAACTTGATGGAGATTCCTTGGCAAGTGCAGTAAACAAGTTGCTTCGTGACTTTCGGAATCAGGTTTGTATTCCATTATCATAGAACAAGTCACTGATCGTAACCATGTTCAAGAAGGGAATAGTTAGTAACTGTAGCAGTCACCATGGGATCAGTTTAACTGCGAAAGTTATCGACGAGTAGCGTAGATGAACAGCAGTTCGGATTTCGTCCAGGTCGACGTCCCATGGACCAGAATTTGTTGCTCTTCGGCAGATCACTTGAAGATCACCACGCACAACATTACGCGCCAATGGTAGCTTTTTTCGACTTAGATGCCTTTGACTCGGTCGACCAAGCAGCGTTCTCCAGTGTTGCTCAGCGGAAGATTCTGCCACATATGCTGAACATTTAGTGCATTGTACTCGCATACGTGTTCGCATAAGGGTATACAGTCACCTACCAATTTTATTCGAATGGCAGACTGTTCCACAAGAGTATCCTACCTCTCCATTCTTATTTACCTTCGTCACCGTCTAGGTAACAGCGAGTGCCATGGGCGGAATAATGTTGCCTAAAGTGTTCTGAGTAGTCACATGTCAGATTTAAGTGAAAGTCGAGACTCAAAGTAGAGTTGACCGGCACACGCCTAGATGGGATGAGGGAAAAGTTCAACAAAAACAGTGGTCCCGAATTTGGTTATGTTCTGTCGTCTGCAAATCCCGAAAAGATAACGTTGAGGTATGCATAATGTCTGTGAGGCATTTGTGGGGGAACCATCTCCAGACCATATATAATGTCATGTATTGGCATGAATACGAATAACTGAAAACGAGCTTGTTCGCCACGTTGTTGTTTTCAATGTGTTCTGTGGGATTTTTCAAACGTTGGAACTATAAGTATTGTATTGCACTGTGTTGTGCAGACTTTTGCGTACAAAAATAATGTCGCATCTCGGTCAAACAACGCAACGGTATAAAAATAAAAAAGGAAAAATTTACACTCGTTACCCTGCAAAAATGTGAAAAACAAAACCCATCGAGGAATAATCAGAGCACATTATAATAGGTTGCTCAGGAATTCGGCTAAAACACGGTCACGGTTTGTCAAAATGCGTGCTAAATGTGGGACGGTGGAGTTCCTATAGACATTGATTCTAGAGAGTATGGAACGAAAAGCGAATCGTGTTGAAATATGACAGCGGCACTTTGAAAAAAGCAACCATATTAAACCACACAATTAGACGCTTGATGTTTCTGGACTGTGAAACATGTGACTCAGTAGGCCTGTACAGACTTGCATTGAATATATATATTTTTTTAGAGTTGAGAAGGCGTACACTGAGTTAATGCGTTTATCGTGACGTTTCGATCCAAACTAGGATTCGTTGTCAAACGTGTATATATATATATATATATATATATATATATATATATATATAGATAGATATATAGATATATATATATATGGCATAAACGGCGCCCGCGTGGGACCATATCGATTGTCGAGATTTGGTTCGTAATTAAGGAAACAGCAAGCGGAATACACGCAAACGCTATTAATCTAAGCACCGAAGTCATCACAATTACTAAGAACAGAAAGTGAGGTAAGCACTAACCTCATTACTTCACAAAAGACTGCCATGACGCATAATATGACAATTCCCACTTATGTGTTAGTAGTAGGAGATCGATTTTTTTAATAAAATGGTTCACCACATGACATATTTGTTCAACTCAGCATTAAGAAACCATGGAAACACTTGTACCGCTGTCGTCAGAAATCATCAGCAGTGCATATCCACCGCGCTCGAACTGGGACGCGAGCCCTGTACGAACGATTTTGGGTCGAACGCCTTAGCCATTACTCTTTCAGCCAGGCTTTCAACAGCCTGTTGAACTTCACCACGTGATATTGCACTGCCGGTGATTCCTAACAAGGATGGAACAGCTGCATAGTGCTCCCACAGTTTCTTAATGGTGAGTTGAGCGATGATATTACGTGAACTATTTCACTAAAAATTCCCCACTTGCTGTCGTCCGCAGGGCAGAACAATCTTATTCCTAATAAATCAATCATTAGGAGCTTAATACCAGAAGTAATCAAATGGATTAAGTGCTTGATATTTTGACCGTCAGCGGTTCGAATCGCAAGTCCGTCAGTCACTTAGGTGGTAGGTGGCAATTTGTTATCACCCAGCTTGTGACCGCACTCAACTTTTGAGGTTCTTATGGCGTTCGATGCAAAATCAGGGTGTCCGATTTATTGCCGACTCTACTACGTTTATGATTAAAATAACCGATAGAGATTGAATCTTGGCCCCATATTTTTGACTGAGTACTTTCAAAAGGTGTCGAAAAAATGTCTATTACTGCTCGCGGTTGAACAGATACGATAGTGAGGAAAGCGAGTGCTGAAGGAACGAAGTATTCTAAGAAGCGACCACCTTAGTAAGAAACAGCTATCTTAAAGTCTTTTTGTTCTCGAAGTAAATGTCAAGTCTAGTTATCCAATTTGTGGAATCTCTGTCCACGTTTCCGATACCGGAACTTCGTCTAATTACGATATTATCAAAGTGTTCTATAATGAGATGGTAGAAATGCCCGAGATGTTCAAATGTTTCTTTACAGAAAGTAGAGAAAATCAGCTATTTGCCAGCGGCGAAACGTGAAAGTCAAATAACCGAGCGCAAAAATCATTTCGTAAACTAGTACGGGCTATTCAGAGCATTTAATTAAAACAAAGTAGGTTACTCACCAATTCATTTTTCCTGTGTTCGACTAACACCAATGGTTCAAGTGAGGCGGGCCAAATACTAGCCAACAGAGATGGGTTCACCCCTTTGGCATGTCGGAGGCAAGCCTCGAGCGATTCACTGGGCTGTAGGAAGGCGGGGTGCCGATTTGACGAGCGTCCTGATTCGATGTAGGCCGACAGTCGTTTGCCGGCCGAAGCCGACCTGGCGTTCCTCATGGCTAATGTGGCAATCACTAAAGATTCAGCAATGCCCATTGCTGAATTAAACTCATTGGGAATGTCCGTGTCTGAATGAGCATTCTCGTCTTCTGAGCGTTCCAACCTGGACTCGTGGTCATTTCGATTTCCTGAGGTGAGGTGTGCATGTGAATGTTGGCTCCACCGTGGCACTAAATCAGTCAGACTCGGATCACCAAGAAAAATCGCTTCTGTAAGAATACGTATCAAATTCGGATTCCCAATAATTAGATAAACGTGGAGCAGCATGAGCGTGGCAACTGGGTTGCTCACATGCGGCCGAGTGACCTGGGTAAACGAGAAATGAGAGTAGTGTATTCTTAAAACCACTTTGACACTCGAATGGTCCACCATTTTCGTCAAGATCTACCACAACGCAACCAAGAGACACAGACCTAAGTAAAACGCAGTTATCATTAGAGGAAAAAAAGCGACGAAAAATCTGACGTTAAAGCTTTTATTGCGAATTTCGTGATTTGATATCTAGTATCAGTGCGGCACAACTAACATGTCAAAAATAACTTCCGCTTTATTTTCTAACAATCAGTTTACATTTCAGTACTCTGATTCAGCTTTATCCAAATGTTTGTAAAATGTGTTCGAATCTAACCATGACATTGCAAGAAAACCGTCGCTCAGCATCTCCAAACATTACATAGGGGGACTTAGAGGACTGATTTTTATACGGCAGTGAAAAGAAGCCATCATTATGCAACCGAATTTTGAAATAACGTAGTTAGATCAAGTAAATTCACTCTGAAAACCACACCAAGATTTCACGGATGCAAAAAACCGGCAAGCAATTTTTGTTAATTAATTCGACAAACTAATGAGGTTAAACAACGAATCATGAAAACTAGTTATGGCACTCAATCACATCAGCGCTTATAAACAATAACCGGTATTTGATCGTGAATGAAGACTGAATTTCCCAATATTGCATCAAGTTCATTAGCACTTAAACCACTGAATACATACAATAAAAAATAAGGAAATCAATTAAATGGAGTGAAGCACGGTCGACAACTTCTTAGGTTCGGAAAGAAAACCGTAATCCTCACCCGGTTTCGTTAGACATCATCATCATAGTTCAGCGTTAAAAAGCAAAGCAAAGTTACACCTTCCTATAAAAAGACCGAATATTCAGAGGGAAAAGGGAAAGGGTGGGAAAACGTAAGACGCTGGTGCAGCCAACGCACGCAACACAGGCTAACTGTACAAACGCACCCTTTCAATCATCCTGACTCGATGGAAAACGACAAAAAGATCACCACAATTCACGATTCATTGCCATATTTTAAATGTCTCCTGCAAGTTAGTTGATGGGTCCTTCGAACCCCAACCACGGAGAAGTTTACTGAACATTTTCTCACCCAGCGTTGCCATGTCACCCGTTGACCTCCAAGTGGCTCATTTCATTCAGTCAGAGGAACAGAAAATAGGGCACGCCATGGTGGACGAATGTTCATCGTACGCAACACGTGACCCAACCAGCATAGTCTACTAAGTTTCAAACGCTGAACCAAGGTACACAGTCACAACATTCAATCCTAGTGATACTGCATAAACATCGGTGGTCGAAAACAACCAACCAACGAACATCCACGCGCATACTCCACGTCTCGAAACCGCACGACAGAAATGAGCGCACTGCAGCACACTACACACGACATTTCAACTTCTGTGAAATATCAGGCCGACGCCACAAGTGCTTCAGTCCAGCGTAAGCTGCTCGAGCCCTGGATATACGTGTACTTACCTCCACTGCCGAACTACCACCGTTTGACACGCAGCTACCAAGGTAGAAGAAATGGTTCACTATCGTTAGGTCTTATCAACTCAGCACCAAGTTCGGCACTACTGCAGTCCAGTCCGCAAACAGCACTTTGCACTTTGAAGGTGCGAAGCACATGCCAAACCCAGCGACCGATCTCGAGAGTCTATCTAGTTCCGCAGACTAGAAAACGCGCACAACGTCATCTGCCTACTTTGGTCATGCTGGAAGGTAACAGAACTGGTCTAAGTTATCGGTTTTGCAGGCGACTTAGACAGAACTTTGTCGGCACTAAATGACATCAGGGTCAGTCAGGCAAGCATCATTCGCCGCCTGGATGTGCGTGTCCGATGAAGTTAGCCGTTACCACCCAACCAGAGCAATGGACCTAGATGGGTTGGCCAAGCTGGAACAAGATTTAAGGGTAATGAGCAACTTCAACGCAACGGTAAGTCGTCCGCGGCTTTCATTGAAATTCCAGGTTCGTGCACTGAAGCGTTGTAGCGCCCGGGAAGTTGATACCACG
>LUCM01001583.1:67123-85288 GCA_008360955.1 Fasciolopsis buskii
AGTTGAATTACTCCACTCTACTCGAATCCTGAATTCGCGTTTCACTCACGCAGCAGACATCAATTGAAAGTGAGTCTACTGTCAGAACCAAACACGCCTGTTGGCCAGCCTGCATTAAAGTGCGCACATTGAACGAACCGAGATTCAGAGGCTGACGAGGCTTGAGAAAATGTGAGCTAACAGACTGAAAACCACCTGCTACACTACTTGACAATAAACTGTTGCGAGTATCGGGCGTGTTATTAGTGAGGACACTATGGATAGGCAGTGAGCAAAGACATTGGGTTGGAGACAGAAGAGACAGGTCGAATAAAAGAGACGGAACTCTGAGTAGCAGCAGACTCATCATCACCTACCTCGCTCGATTCAATGGGCAGTGCGATCCTGATTATCCTGCGCGACGACCGATGCAGTATGGAATTATTTGTAGGCGTGTAACTCATGGGGTTCGATGGACGGGTACTGCTACGGAGTCCAGTCGCTAAGCAGAAGAACGATTAGGGTTCTCAACCAAAGCCTTTCGTTCTGACAAGAATCTGACCACAAGGCAGCGGGGCATAGCTGAGTGTGAGCCCATCTTCTTGGACCAATTGTTCTTCTACTCGCATTTCCGACTGAGCCGTTAACTCAGATCAACCCTCGACTGGGAGGACCAGGAGACTACTTCGTCAGACCTCTACCCATTGACCTTCCAGACATGATTGGATCTTCAGCATGAGATAAGCCATCCTGTGAAGCTCGTTGGATCATAGAGGCACGCAAGCGATCACACCCCGTCAAGGTGCAGTCTCCTTGTGACAGTAATCGTCAGTGCAGTCCCTAGTTGTGAAATATGGGCGCCGCTAGGGTCTGTGTGAAAGTTTTTAGTGAACCTACCTGGTAACCGGCATCAACCAAATGTAACAAAGCTCGGCATACGATCACTAGTGACATCTGAAACCATCGCAATTGAACTGCTGAGGCTGGAGTCATGCAAATAACGAAAGTAAGCGATTAGGCTTTCCGCCAAGGAAGCAACAAATGTTGCGGTAATACAAAAACTGACTTATTATCATGTCCAAGGAAGAGTTTATTTTTTACTGGCGCACACTCCTACGTATCAAGTTTTCTTCATGCTTGATGATACTGCACAAGATTCAGGAATCTTTCTCTGTCGAAGTTGAACTTAACTATAAAATGTATCAGGTCACAGTTCAGGATCAATACCTAGAGGTTGAAGGAGTCGACAACTGTTTACCACGTGTTGCTCTGCCTCCTATTGTCGCACATCCATCAGCTGGATAGCTTGCAGTATTAAAACACAGACCCTCCCCCGCAAAATTCTTGATTCGTGTGTGGTAACTGTGGTTACGTGTATATGCAAGATGGAAAAAAAGAATCTAGATTAAAAGGCACACAATTACTAATGTATTTCGAAGGTGCTGATGCACTAGCGAGGCCAATTTTCACTTTTCTCGGCATGGTGCTTATCATTCGGTTGACCAATTTTTCTGGCATCAACTCCAAAGCTACTAAAAACGTTTTTCTTCACCAGTACATCCTTTTTCAAACGCATTTCTCCCACTGGCGCTCGTTCGATTCCAGATCACTGGTCGAATTTTGCCACTAGCTCGCACACCCCTTAAAACTGGCCGGGTTTGTTAAGAGGATCTAATCGCAGCGACCTTCTACCCTCCTCAAGACACACATTTTAGCGCTACAATTCGACCGACTGGGACGGCTTTTGCAACTTCTTAGCTTCCTACCCCAGGAATGACTGTTGTTTTACTTTCGACGTTTCCACACCCATTTCCAGGTTTGCCGACATTGTCTCCAAAGGCAAGAATCTTTTTACTTCAGACTGTTAAACCAGGCAAACCCGAATACCTTGGTTGGTTTAACCACGCATGCAATCGTACTCTACTCGTGAAGCGTTCAACACTTCACCCCTGGCCCTGCTCGGCCACTGCCATCTCCCACCACCGCTTTGCGTAAGCTAAGAACAAGGGCTCAGCAACCATGCAGAGCCAAAGAGCGCTCAGTCCACTGCAAAGCAGAACGCCTATTCTCACCCGCCACCGATAGCCGAAAATTTTTGGCCCTTTGATAAAACAATTTCCCGCAATTTCCACCCCTCTGATTTCCCTCTTATATGTAATTCTCCTGGTGATCTTGTTTGTGAACCATAAGAGAAAGCCGAGGTTTCCGCCTCCCGGTTTCCCCTCAGTTCCTCTTCACCCCAATTTCCTGCATCTCCGGCTTCTTTCTATTCCACTGCTCCTCTTTTCCTACCTCGTATTACCACCAGAAAAATCTACCAAGCACTAGACGCTAGACGTTCGCTAGACGTTTCCAAACCATCGGGTTCGGGTGGCATTCCACCCATTGTCTTTAAAGTGCGTACCCCTGAGTTGGCACTTCTTATGCATCGCCTCTTCTATCACTCCCTCAAACTCTCTATTTTTCCAGCTTCTTGGAGGCACCTCGTGATTTCTACTTTTCCTAAACGCGATGATCCTACTGATCGTAACAACTACCGTCCGATTTCCCTCAAACCTGTGATTTCAAAAGTACTTGAAACTGTCATCTCAATTGCGAAGGAATACTGAAGGACCGCCAATATGGTTTTTGGTCTCGCCATTCAACCATCGATCTACTAGCGTCCGTCTTACTCCTGGTCGGTTTCACTGGACAACCACGGAGAAACATGTCTGATCTCGCCCGACATTCCTAGGGCCTTCCGTCGAGTTTGGCACGAAAATCTTACGGCGAATTTGTTCACTTTCGGATTCTTCTCGTTTCTCATAGCGTGGACATCAGGTTTCCTCAGTAAGCGAACCATCTTCGTCCGACTTGGAGCCCAGTCCCGGCCATTTTTTGTAAATTCTGGTGTTCCCCAAGGCTCAGTAATTGCGCCTACCCTTTCTTTTATTAATTAATGGCCCTCAAACCCAACCCATGCTTTTGACGATGCCACTCTCCACCGTTCTCTTCCTTACTACATGTAAACAAAAACATCGATCGTGATCACTGTGTCGCTAGTTCATTCCTAAACTCTGATCTTGAACACATCTGCGGTTCAAACCATCATGTTCCATTCCTTGAGACAACATTCTTTCTTCTCACATCCGTCCCTTAACTAGTCTATTTTAAGTTCCACAGACTGTTTATCTTCTTGGCTTACCCATTAGTTCTTCATTATGCTGGTGGTTCGTCAAACGAGCTTGATCTTTGCACTGTGCCCAAAGTTCATTTTTTGCTCCGTGCCGAGCATTTCCTTATCCCAGCTCATTCTTTTCTGTTGTACAGAGCCCGAATCCATTCCGCACTTGATTAATGCAGTAATGTATGGGGTGAAATTTAGTCTACATCGCTTTCCGTTCTTGATCGGGTTCAAAGAAAGATTATCTGATCGACAGCCTTTCACTGCCATTTACTTTGAAGTTACTAGCCCATCGTCCAGCGGTTACTACTTTAGGATCTGGTTTTCGGAACTGCAACCTTTTCTCGCTGTTCTCGTTGTTCTGACTGTTCTCGCAGCTAGTCATCCTCAATGAGTTTCTGTTACTTGATGTCGTACCGTTTTGCCTTATTCTTTTTTTCTGGCTTTAGAAATTATGGAAAACTCATTTTCCGTATTACCACTCACTCACAATCTTTCACTTTTTAAAATCAGGGTTCTTAAACAAATGTACTCCTAACTTTCCGCAATTACCATGGAGTTTACCCCTATACCGTAGTAAAGAGGAATAACGTAAGTAGAAATAGGAACGGGTCAAAGAGAAGCAGGGGCAAAACAACGATTACTACAAAGCCAAGAGATGTCATAAATCGCCGAAGCCAGCTTAATCGCAGCTCTAGAATGTGCTTTTATGAGCAAGGAGTATTGCGGCGGGTAAGGCTGATCGAGGATGTGGCAAACCAATGGCCCGACGTGGATAGAGGACGGAGAATGGAAATATTTGGGAAAACGGAACGAACGAGAGTGATGATAAGAAAGAGTATGATCACGGTCGTGAAATGGAGCGCTCGGGTCAATTAGTTGGCGTATATTGTTCTCAGCAGGGGCCTTTAAACGTCAGTAGACTTCAGTTTGAACAACCATTGACCTTCCACAAACGTGCTGTGGTTTTGGTTGCCGTTTTAGAGCATCGCTTACTCAAGTAAAAAAGAAAGGAATAGCGAAGACCACCAACAAAACAGTAAGAATAGAGGTTTTGAATTCAAAAACTACAATGACTGTGGCACTAAGCCGTATTATCTAATGTCTCGTTTCGGGGTACCTTGTGGGCTCCTACAAGGCAGTTTAACTAAATCTATACGAGTCAGTCCGGTGGTTGAAGTTCACTTACTTGCTTGCAACACCATCGACTGGCCAACTCAAACCTGGCACTTAAAGCGGCATGCAAAGTCCCAATAGTTCCGCTGCCATGTATGTACCAACCACCTAAACCCATTCTGATTCAGGGCCCGCCTAAAGACTGAACCCTAGGATCCCCAGTAACTCAGATCTAACCTCCGAATTACTTACAAAATTCCTCACCATATTCTGCCAGTACTATAAAGACAACGATGATGAAACACCAAAAGTATTCGCATATCTGCTCTCAAGGGCCACGTTTCGGAGCCGCAGAACAATACCTTCCTCATTGTTGTTGCGTGTACACGACATCTGACAGACAACCGGGCGGCACGCCGACGCGACAGATGCACCAAATTTTTGAATCCCAATCAGGCCATCTGTATGCATGAAGATACTTCTTCGATATACGATCATCAAGGAAGGTATAACTACTCCATTACTAAATCCATCCATTTTATCCACTTGTTACCCTGCAGGAAAAAACCTCGGTTTCTAGCCAATCCAGGCCGATAACAGTATATTACACTTTGAAAATATAAAACATCTCAAACATACCTACACTATCATTGAGACGACCGAGAGGAACGTGAAACTTACTTGGGTCCTCACTCAGAAGCACAAAGTCGTCCGCATATCCCAAGTCAGACTGGTTTGTCTGATCAAATGTCAATGCCGCTATTCTCACATGAGCATGAGGCTATCTCCATGGCCACTTCAATGACAAAGTTAAATGGGAAAGGCGAGAAAGGGTGACGCTGACGAACGACACTTCTCCTGGTGAATTCGGGTGAGACACTGTCATAAGCGCGAACTCAGTCTCGACTGTTTGCCTGAGCAGATCGGGCAGGTGGAATAAAATTTTCCGACACCCTTCAGTGAGAGGCAGTGCAAAAGAACTGCACGAACGACTGAGCCGAACGCTGCTTCCACGGTAAGTAAAGCAGAAACCGTGGGTCTACGAAACACATGCCTGTTGTGAGACCTGTCGCAAGGTGAAAATTTGGTCAATACAACCAAGACCAAGTCGGGAAGCCGGGTGGTTCTCACGCATACGCATTTCGTCAGTACTGGACAATCGGTGGAGGATAATGTCCGCGAGCAGTTTGGATGCAGTGCTTACTAAACTAATTCCTCTGAGGTTTACGCATTCTTGCAAATCGGCATAATCTCCGAATCCCCTTGCCTGGCCGACTGGTCCCAGAAATGTGGTTCACTCCGATAATAACGCTTTATCGCCGTCCTTGAAAACCTGAATTCTTCATCGTTTTTCATTTCCGACAGGACACTGATTACTACTTGCGCTAACTCATGTGCACTCGAACTGAAGTGTTCTGCTCCATTCGATGCTCCTAAAAGTGAATCAATGTGCCCTCGGATTGTTTAATCACCTCGTTCGCCCTCGACCTCCTTGGACCCGTATTCCTAATCGGCCGTCATTGCCATCGTTCGGCGTTCACAGCAACGCAAGCCTCGCCGACCGCCGTCTTTCCCAAAAGTTATCTTTCTATAAAAAGACCGAATATTCAGAGGGAACAGGGAGTGAACCTAAACAGGTGGGAAAAAATAATATGCTGCTGCAGCCAACACAGTCTAACTGTACAAACGTGCTCTTTCAATCACTTCGATTCGACAGAAAATCACAACACGATCGCCACTGTTCACCATACATTGTCATATCCTTCAGTATCTCCAGCCAACTAGTTGACGGGTGTTTCGGACCCCAACCACGAAGACGTGAGATACCAACTTTACCTACGTTCACTGATCATTTTCTCACCCAGCGTTGCCATGTCACCCGTTGACCTCCAAGTGGCTCATTTCATTTAGTCAGAGGAACAGAAAATAGGGCACGCCATGGTGGACGAATGTTCATCGTACGCAACACGTGACCCAACCAGCATAGTCTACTAAGTTTCAAACGCTGAACCAAGGTACACAGTCACAACATTCAATCCTAGTGATACTGCATAAACATCGGTGGTCGAAAACAACCAACCAACGAACATCCACGCGCATACTCCACGTCTCGAAACCGCACGACAGAAATGAGCGCACTGCAGCACATCTATCACACACATTTTAACTTCCTGTGAAATATTCAGGCCGACGCCACAAGTTGCTTCAGTCCGCTTAAGCTGCTCGAGCCTGCGGAATACGCACATTTACCTCCACTCCTGAGCCACCAACGTTTGACACACAGCTACCAAGGTAGAAGAAATGGTTCACTATCGGAGGTTACAACTTTCAGCATACACCCAACTATCGCCACTAGCTGCAGTCGCAGTGCCGCAATAGCAACTTTGCACTTGAGAGGTGCGGCGAGATCACATGCCACAAACTCCAGCGCGACCATCGTCGGAGAGGGTCGTAGTCGTATGTTCCGCCAGTCACTAGAAAACGCGAGAGTCATATCATGCCTGACTTTGGTCATGCTGGAGGTAACGAACTCGGTCTAAGCTATCGGTTTTGCAGGCGACCTTAGACAGAAACTTGTCGGCACTGAAATGACATACAGGGTCAGTCAGGCAAGGCATCTTCGCCGCCTTGGGTGTGTGCGTTGTCGATTGAAATGTTAGCCGTTACCACCCAACCAGAGCAAATCGACCTAGATGGGTTGGCCAGCTGGAACAAGATTAGGGTAAATGAAGCAACTTTCAACGCAAACGGTAAGTGTCGTCCGCGGCTTTCATTATTCCAGGTTCGTGCACTGAAAGCGTTGTGGCGCCCGGGGAAGTTACGGACACCGGTGCGGCAGAATGTCTGACTGGTGACCTATTGATGAAGACCCTCTTTGCAGTGTAACTGGACCGGAAACCTGGTTGGGAAAACAGGCTATTTCCATCCAACGATTTGTATTAAGCCATTATCTGGGTCAGATTAATTTCCATTAACTTTCACTTACTGTCAAACAGCTGCCGGTGCGATACAAATAACGATCATTGACCTGAAACAGTCGGGCCTGGAATATTGGGAGAGAAATCATATAAATCATCGGTTCCCGGATAGGCGCGAGATCGAAGTTACGGGAGGACAGACACAAGTACGCTTCATCGCCACCGTACTAAGTTTTCATTCAATTTCAAATAATGTTGCAGATTACCGTCTCTTGTTGATTTGATGTGCTTTCACCATAGTCATTTTCGGCTACTCACCGTCAGTTTTTATCTGCGCAACTATAACCAGGCCAAGCCAATAGGGCATGAGACCCAATTAAATGTTTTTCTTAGCACATGTAGCGTCACATCCAGTGAGGCAAGCCTTTGGAAAACCTGTTATTAGCTAACTGTTCATCTGGAACAGTATTTTCTCTTTCATTCCTTCTCAGGCTCTCGGGAGAGAAAACCGTCTGGAATTGTACGTATCTGCACTCGGAACCAGATGTAACTTTTTTTACATCTCGTGTCGTTAATAATTTATTTTTTTTGCCCCCTTCTTTCATGTTCTAATTTTTTTGATGGAGTCCGGCTCCATTTGAAGGCGTTGCAAATCGCCTAGCAGAATATACCTGTTCCTGGTTTTTATACGCTGTGAAAAAGATTTGCAGGATGGGCGCTGCTTACGTAAGATGCTTTAGTGCGTTTGCTGTAGCGGTGATGCTACTCTGCATCCGTACTATCGTTCAGAGCGTCTAAAAATTCGTATGTTCCTCGGTAAATAGGCGGCGAAAAAAGAGGGTGAAACGGTTGCGCGATTTTCCTGTTGTACAGCATTTGCCCAGCTCGGTACGGTACGGCACCGGTTTTGGCGGTTCGGGATTTTTCGTATTGGTGTCCGGATTCACCGGCATTTCACAGGAACCTTCCCGGAGTTTTATCGGGGCATGTTACCGAAAGGGTCCGGATGCGCCACCGGGCAACCGCCATGCCACCAGTGGAGTAATAAAAAGTGCCGGCACGCGCCACTGAGTTCTTAACGCGTACTCTCCACGCTCCCAGAAAGACTTACGATCGTAGCGAGGCGGTGATGTGATGCCTTTCTTAGTACTTGGCGAAAGAGCTGAATATTTGGTCGAATGCAACCCAAACCTCGACGAATCAGGCCTTTGCCTGTTCGCAGATATTACTCTCGCGAATCTCGGTGTCAAACGGTGCCGCAGGCATTATCGAAGCGTCAACACCTAGTAATATTGGAAATAAACTAGATCCCACGATGATGGCCTTACAGGCACCCGTGTGTTCTTCTCGAACTCGCGTATAACCAGTGACTTACCCCACGAGAACGGAAATAGCGCTCTCTCGTTCCAAATATCAGAATGAGGGATCCGTAAGTGATTTCATCCAGAAGCTGTCTCCCCTAGTCTGGAAAAGTGCATGCAGTGTTCTGGGGACCGCGGGTCCACTACCACAAGTAGAACATATCACCATTGATAAATCAAGAGGTACAATTCCACAGGCGAGCTACTAACTGATTAACCAAAACCAGACATTTGTGCGTGAGAACATGCAAGAAATGAAGAAGTAGCTGATAAATGTAAGTGTGGTTGCGCGTCTGTCTGATGCGGTCACAAAACAGCAAGAGGGCTAAAGAAGTGCGCACGAGCATAATCAATGTTACAGTTAGGAGCCGCGAGTTTCGTTGACCACGACCGGCGAATGCATAGAGGAGCGCAACAGTGAGATTGAGTATTTGGGTGCTATTAGTTGTCAGGCGTCCTTTCGCCCTGGCCACTGAAGAGAGATCCCGTTACAACCGTCAATTTTTGAGACGTGCCACGCTAGCGTCAGCGGGTTTCTGTGAAATTGGGGCGTCCTTAGTGGGAGCCGCCGTAACGCACGAAGTTAAAGCCCTTCATTACGTCCCCGTAGAAGCAAGCAGTGTGGCGCTCAGGATTATCCGTACTTATTGTGCCAACAGTAAAGTCGTCGTCCCTTGTTCATATCCCGCTTCTCTGAAGTTAAGATGCTTCAACTGAGTGTATCCAGAAACACAATAAAGTTTTTCAATACAGTGTCAATGCCGGATGTTGATGTACCTGTGATGGAGACTAGGGACAGCTACCCGGTGGATTCGAACTTCCTTATCCCCTCCTTCCCAGCTCATTCCCTTCCTTTTGTTGGTTCAGAGCAGGCGATCTGAATTTAACCCTGTGCTTAAAACGCAATATACATGTATACATATATAAATATTATGTACATTCGCCGGTCAAATTCGTAAATGCCACAAGCCGGTCGACATAAACTCAATTTAAGATCTTACCTCCCGGAAGACATGACTTACGTGGGACTTCGCGAGCATAGAATGGGAAGTTACATAAAAATATGCCCAAAATCACATCCCCATTACTGATTTCTCCACTGCATCAACCCTAAGAGGCTAGTCAGACAGTTAATCCCAGTCTGGGAACACAATGTAAAATTAGTATAACGTCCACCGGCCGAAAGAATTTGGTAACAAAGGCCCTGGAGTAACGCACTACATTTTGCTAAGAAAGCCGTTACTTACTTTAGGTATTCCAGAGAATGAAGCTTTTTAGGCTTCATGAGATTAGCGATTTTGCCACGACCAAACATAACTGTATTGTAATCCAAAAGGCAATTATTTCGCGGATTCACACCGGGAGCTCGGTGTCATTAAATATGGGGAGAGGCGAAGACACGAGCGGGTAGTCCAGAAAATATGGGAACCACAGCAGTCACATTCGGTCAACTGTTAAACGAACAACGGAACCGTTGGTCAGTTCCGTTCAGTGAATTTCAGTTGGCACAGGTCTGAAGTGACGGCAACAGTTAAATGAGCGTCCGGCGAGTTTCCTTGGCTTCGAACGCTGGGCCAGATTTGAAGTTCTTTGTTTTTTGAAGGCTGGAACTTTTGGAGCCCACTTATGCAGGTGTAGTTACAAGTTCTACTCAAATGCAAAAGGCGGAAAACGGAGTCGGATTTCTCCTACACTGTTTATGTTCCCAGATCCGGGAATACCGTACTTCAGAACCGATCTGCACTCCATTCGAATGCTTCTACTGACGTTCGGCGAACAGTAGTCTCGAGAAACTTAGCTTTCACACAGTCTGCTCACAAGAGCACGGACGATTTGTGAACAACCAAACGACGCCACAGCCAAACGTTCAGTTGTCCACGTTTAACGGATCCAGTTCCGTCCGTGCAGTAGTTAAAATTGGCCGACCTATAAGCCTTCATTTTGAGTGAATTCACTTTGCGACGCATAGACCGAGCCTTTGAAACCTGATCCACCGGTAAGGTGGAACCTTGCTTCCTCGAGTGCTTGCTCCGGATAACTCTGTGTCAGCAGGACAGTGAGAATGCCACTTACGTACCTGGGTACCAGCCGTCACTACTGGAAGGTGTAATTTCAAGCCGCATGGTTCATAACTGAAACCTGTCCATCACCGTTATGCAAGATTGACCAGGTTACGGCAAAAATCACTAATCTCTGGGCATCAGGGTTTGCTCCGAATTCCACAAGAAACCCCAGTTATTTGGGATTGGCTAAGCCCAAAATTTCACCGCCGGTTTTAATCTGGGTCACGACAGACAATGGTGAGGTGGAGGAATGTTGAAGAATTATCACATCGCTCGCCTCCGCTTACCAATGTCCCGGTACAAGCCAAAGACCGCATCCGATCCCACTAACGTTTCTTTATTGTTCGTACCGAGTGAAACATCTCCCCTTTCTTAATCCAATCTAGACCACCACCTCATTATTCCAAACCCAACCCAGTCCAATTCTGAATTCCTTCACTGTTTTCCTCCAGCAATACTTCGGGATAATTCCACGCCAGTAAAATGGAGAATTTAGTTTGTCTTCATTCTGTCTCACCTCCAAATTCTGCCGCATCTCATTCAAAATCCACCAAAATGTACTCATTATCACCTGCTTGTCCAATTATTCTTATTACTTGATTCTTCTTGCTGCGCATCTCTATCTTCGCAGTTGCTCGACTTGTTCCGCCCAGGCGCTGATTGAATTTCGTTTCATCTTTATTAAAGTCGAACACCTAGAATGCATTGCTGCCACCTCCAACCTAGATACTATCTTCATCATTGAATCCTGTCTTAACGAGAACACGCCTAATATCGTGACTTTCTTTGAGCTTTGCCAATGTTTACGTGGTGCCAGATACTACCAGTGTGAGGCGGTTCCCTTGTCCACGCGAGGCAGGCTCTGACATGTCCTCCATTTGAATTGATCCAAGAGGCGTTTTGTCTCACTCAAGTTTTCGTCTTGTGTTTTCAAGGTGGCCTGTATTTTCACCCTCCATACTGGGCTAGGGCTTTCCGTCTTTGCGGTTGCATTTGAACAACTTGCCTTTCTCCATCAACACCCGAAATTACTTCCGGAGACTTCACTCTTTCTGGTGTAACGTGGTCCATTATTATGGCATCACCAAACCATACATCGCTTGTCTCCGGCCTAAACTATGGGGTTGGATAGAGCATGTAACGTCACCCAGCGAGAATAATAATATATCAGACCTCACCTTCATACATACTGATTACCATACCTCAGTTTTTGCTGACAGCAAGCTTCCAGCATGCGTCCACAGGGTAGGTCGTGGTAGGTTCTATGTCCTCGCTTTGCCCCCAAATCTTCCCGTCGAAATAACTCGTCCAACCCATCCTGACTGGCGGCTCTTACCCACCTTGGTGCGCTAACTTGCTTAAAGAAGTTTTTCTACCGATTGGCCCGATAAGGGCTGCAGACGAATGTTATTGCAACATTGCCAGCTGTGTTTGGCACCTGACCATGAACAAACGAATAACCAGGAAGAAAACTTCACAACTTACCTCCTTGGAAGCCAAGTATGTTAAGTTGCAACGGCACTTCTCAGTGACACGTGAATCTTCTAAGTTTATTCGTTTTCACCGTTTGTTTGGCGCTGTCCCTCGCTTAATTGAACCTCTTCCTGGGGAGGAAGAAGCTAAGGCGGAGGGTCATCACAGTCACCCCATAATAATCTCCAGAGTAAGATCCCATGATTTCAAGCCTGCGGTGAACTGTACCCCTGTGACAACACTCACTTGTATTCTGCTCCGATAGCTACTACCCCCCGCCGCAGATCTCTAACCATCTAAAAAGAAACTGCCGTATCCTTCTTCATGTCCCATTCCTTTCGTCTTGTTTATTCCAAACTTTGGAACATGCCTCCAATTGACAAACGCTGCATTGGGAACCAATCCAATTTAAAGGCTGCCCTGAAAACTTACCAAAAGGTTACACAATTCCTTTAACGGAATAGCACCCGTACCTTAAAACAGCATGCTTTTGGCTCAACCATCTATGTCTAAAACGCAAAGACGACACTACCGTCTGCCCCAAAATCCGCATGATGAAATCTGGACCAGGTGTCAGCAGGCACTGTAAAAACATGGCACTGGACATAGGTCGGAGACTGCCATCTCATGCAAGTTGGCACTCTGTTCTGTTTATTTCCTTCCTTCTGTCCTTACCCAGTCGAACTTAGTTCTTTTAAAGAAGCGTTGCAACTATCTTGTCCCATGATCTTCCATCAGTTCCGTTTTCGCTTTCTGTCTTTCGCTGCGTTCTCTCTCACGGCAATTTTTCTACCCCGGTTGCCTAAACGCCTCCCCAGTCCTTCAACCATAGCATAAAATGGAATAGTCCTCTCCGGTATAGATTACTTTCCCACACCTGACTCAAATAAAAGACGATATACGAGTCATGAAACGCAATGAGGCATCGTAGTAGCTTTGTTCTTACCCCCGAAACGTGCTCCACAACATCACTTGTGCTACTACTTTGTTTTTTATCCCTAATTTTTCATTCCATATCCCTGTGCAGTGAAACCCCATTTTTGACAGCGACAAGACCGTGGATAACAAACGAGGGAAAACAAATCACCCACAGAAGTTGCGAAAAAAATGCCAAAGCACGGGACATCACCATTGGGCGGAGGTGCAACGGGAAGTTCCTTTATGGGACTTACCGCTCAAGTTTTAGGAAAATATAAATAAAATTGAAGCCATCAGCCTAGATCCGATGCTGCCAAAGGGGAAATTTCACGCCACCCGTGTTCGCCCGGTATGCCAATGGTTCTTATGCTGCAGACCTAGTGAGGTGTTGGCGCACTAGGCTCTCCACATGCATTTAGGATCCCGCTCATCTAAGTTTCCACCCCACCTCCCTTGTCTTTCATGCGCATGTCGGGCACCTAGGGTCATGTTCTCTATGACAGCTGCTGCGTTATTGCGTTCAAGCTAAGGCAGCGGACACATCATGGCATTCAAACTTCTTAACAATCTCTGCTATTTTTTCTCCCAAAGGTGCACATTTACTGTCACACTTAAAATTAAAAGTTTTCATTGTTCTATCAGTGCTGTTATTTCCAAGCTAGGTGACGGCAGATCCCCTGACGTAGCCCCTGATACATTTTTTAACCCGTACGCTATACCAGCTATGGTACCCGTCCAAACTTCACCGCACTGCTTTGACTCACTGAGGACGAACCGCTCCCTCCATTTCTTTCCCCTTGGAAAATTCCAAACGAAGGAATTAGTTTAACTTTTATCTTAGCATCGCCCATCGCCGTGACCCCTCGGATTTCTCTCACCCAGGTAACCTTTGTATTCTCCGGGGCCAAAATGGGTATCTTATCTTCTGGCCCAATCGCATTCTTCAGGTTATCCAATGCTCAAGCTCCGACACGTCCTTATTTATAGGTAGACTCTGCTTTCCACAGCAATTTATCCGAGGGCGCAAACGAATAAAACGTATTAGTCTAATATGGACAATATCAATGATTAACATTCTCTGAGCCCTTGGTAAATGGAATAATCCTAACCGTTATTAGGGGGTCTACTCTTAGCACACCGCCATGCCCAATGCTTTCCAAAGCGAAAACATGCCAATAACGTGGATATCTAACACCGGTCCCCCCTTCACTCCCATAATCCTTGGTCCTTCCATTTACCTTTGGAATTTTTTTTCTTTGCCACTCGCCATAACCCCTCAGCTGGAACATCTTCCAGGCCTCCACCTCTCCCATTATTTCAGACTTTCTAGACTAAACGCGGACACCACTCAGGTTTATCAAAATGATCTTTTACGGCCGCGGCGAAACAAGATGATGATGTTTACCAATATGTTTCTCCGATGACAACTTACAGTCCCTACTACAAATCCGCTCGGAACTAGAGGCCTCGTAATGTGATCTCCAACGGGAACGTGCCGTGAGCAGTTGAATCTTCCCCACTTCGTAGCTTGACCTGACTACGACTAACACGTCCATCACATTAACAGTGAACATTCACGAAATCACCTAAATATAAACCCTGCCGCTCAGTTGTCGTCATAACTTTTCCAGTTCCCCTCGGAGTATTATTCTCATTGTGACCACCAACAATTCGATCCGCACTGAAAGGAGCCAAATAGATCCAACTTCATTCCACAATGACATTGGATATTTTATTTACCTAATGCTTGCTGCTCTTCATTTTCCTCCCCGCTTTTGGTGACGCTTTTTCTATTCGCGTTTTCAGGCAATAGTTCACTATTATCCTCATCATTGTTCTGCGCTGCTGTACACTTCCAAACGGATCTTGTTTATTTACCTCTTTGCAAAAGCCACCGCACAATGTATGACTCTTAGCTTTCATCCCCATCTTGATGCTACTCATCCATTTTCCCCCTCCGTCCTCATTTCAGTCGTTTTGGTCAGGCTTGCAAATTTGTCATCCGCAACTGATTATTCACTGACCTTTTTTGTCGTAGATTGCCTCCCGCGTACTTTGATAATCAATCACTTGGAATCTTGCGAAACGGATTCGTGAACGGTGTGTGGCGTCTTAGTGACATCGACTTAGCTGGTCCGATAGCTGGTCAAAGGCAGAAGGAAGGGTATAAATGTTCACACTAATGGAAGTGGCCTAGTTGGTAAAGAACCATTATTGCGGAAGGATTCAAAGTTACATTTTGGTGGGATCCCAGCTTTAAGCTGGCGTGGAAATCAAAGTAGAGAATAGGAAAGAGAAGTTTGTGGGACACGACAGGTAAGCAGCTAGCGTCATAAAAGAAACGGCAATGTGAAAAACGCATTTGACAACCGGAAGAATGCACGGAAGATGCAGGGCTGATTGTGTTTTCAACAAACGTTTTGTCCAAATTTCTGCTATTTGTGTAGAACTCATGGTAGAATTAAAGGACATGGTTAACAGTAACGACCACAAGCTGGTCAAGATAAGAAAAGTGATGCTTGAATGGATGATCTGTGCAACAGCTGCAGCCATCCAGGTGCCGGTTCATGAATTGGAGTACGAAAGCTATTCCAGGCCCAGAATCTTGCCGCCCCATGCCGGTCTTGTTTTACCATGGAGTCATAGTAAACTAACGCATTCTTCCGAAGGAATTACCCGAGACTGGTAAAAATCAAAACTGGCTATCACTCTGAACCTGACCCACCGCCTCCGGCTGTCTCCTCACTAAGTGAGAGCGATTACTCAATTTTTTGGCAAAGATCTTCAGTTTACTTATTTGGCGCCGGACCATTCTGTCACAACGAAAAAATCTCTGATTATTCTCGTTCACACAGTGAGCACGCTGGGACCCTACAAATTCGCGACCAACAAACCACATCCCTGCAGTTCCAGATTTACTGAACGTTGGAGAAAAGGTATTGTTGTCGCCTATCTACTGTGACGTGAACGTAATCACAATGCACAACACGATCTACTTCGGGAGAAACTCTGCGCTATTTGCCGACTGAGCTTTATAACTAGGGCAGTTATAACTGAAAGGTCAGCTAGACTAATATTTTCAGACACGAATAGTTCTTTAGGCAGAGTGCCTCACCGTAGGTTGCTAAATAAAATGGAATACTTCGATATCGTTGAACTAACGTTATCGTGCTTTTCATCACATCCGTCAACTAGAAACGAATTATTTCCGAATAATTCCATAGAGGACTTTGAGAAACAATATATTGTGACGAAAATGCTCGTCTTCAATTATTCGCAATCAGACCAATATGTAACCTTTATGATTTACTTCAACTGAAAGGGTGACGATAGGTCGCGATTCTAGTATTTAAAATGTGTTTACTTTTGTGTGCGTGTGAAAGGAATGGTGGCCGAAATCTTAGGTAGGAGGATGCGACTGTCACACATGGCCCTGGTCTGTAAAGGATTCGATTGGTTTTAAGATGCCGATTGGGCCATAAAGGCTAGAGTTTACCATCTATGTAGCCCAGCTAAATGACTTGATATCCGAACTTAGATTCGTTACCGGCTGTGTACTCCGAGGCCGAATTCTTTGCTCCTGCTTTTCATGTGTATATTCAAGGTTGCATCCGAAGTTGTGCGTGAAGGCATCCCTTTTCTCATTGCTGGCCTCATCAAAGCTACCAGAGATTTTTTACGTGAAACCTTGGAGACCACCATAAGTACCATCGTGAGACTCAGCGTCACTCATTTTCTGAGCAAACTACTAGACGATGGAATGTTTCGCCGAAAAATGGAGCATCACTGGGTAAAAATACCTTAACCCTCCGAAAGAGCTCAGGAACGGTACTCAAGTCGCCCCGATCGATGGTCAAGTTCGCGACCTGGGCGTAAATTATTTCTGCAACATAAACTTCTCGGAACATGCTCGCACAGCAATAGAGAAAGCGAATAAATTAGTGGGGTTGCTCCACAGAGCTTTGGGGTTGAAAGAATGCAAAAAAGCATTTTTAGAACCCAGGTCTGACTGATTTTGGAGTATTGCTCTCCAGTTTGTTCAAGCATGAGACAATTAGACAGATTGGCAACTGAAAAGTCCGGCGTGCATTTCTCAAGCTGATCAGTTGTTTCGCAAGCTTAAATTACACGAAACGCTGTGAGTCGCTGAAATTAGATCGCTTGTGGTTCCGACGCACAAAATCAAACCTATTGCACTTCACTAGTTTTATTACAGACGATGGCTGCGACGCGGCGTTTGATGTAAGAAGCCTAGTCGCACTCCCTCTTCGGGATTTGGGGTACGCTATTGCTTACACTGCACGGATGAAACCCGCCAGAATCAGCTACCTTATCAATAAATGCTCCTCAGTAAGGGACGAAATTTCGCAACGATAGCCTATTTTATCACCGTCATCTATCGCAGTTCGTAAAGAAGTTAGCAGATTGGCAACTTCACTCATTCTCACATGAGGACCGAGTGTACGAAAATGGATTGGGCGTTTAAAGACACGTCGAAGGCTTGTTTTGTTCAACATGGAAATGGAAATAAATCTCATAATCCCGCATCATCACACTAAAAGGGTGCGTGTTGTGCATGAATGAAATTGCCACAGTGCGGAAATAGGAATAACGGTTGGACTCACCGAAAGCTTAAATAGATGTCCATGAGGTTGAAATGCTGTCAAAGTTGACCATGAGAGGTGAGGTCAATAGTGACCCCACAACAATACGTTATACGAATTCAATCATTTGTCCCGCGGCCCAAGCGCTACTGCAGAGCTTTTCTCATCGCGTTCATTCTATTGCATTTTAATTTTTTCATTTTCATAAAAAATCATAGCAAACCATCCTCGTCCCCTACTCTCAATTTCAAACTTAGCTGCGGTACTAGCAGCTGAGACCGGCATACATGCAATTTCACGTCGAATGCACCTCACGGTTCCTCTATCTTAACAACCGACTCCTGTCGCCTAATAGTCTAACCTCAGCCCTATAAACCTGATTGCTTTAAACATGGGTACAGCGATGCCCACATACACATCTGTATACTACACTGCTCTTTCTCTCCTACTCCTCAACCAACTCCAATACCGCCGCCAAAACTTTGCGGTATTCATATCCAGCCATCGCCTTTGAATATCCGCTCTAACCATTTCCTTAACTTTTCGCCATCGCCTCTCCCTACTCGAATG